>JAQFVV010000080.1:2392730-2651464 GCA_028023455.1 Epiperipatus broadwayi | reverse complement strand
TAACTTAAAATTTCTTTCTTTATATCCTGATAATTATTTTTTAAGTAACTCATTTATATTATATTACTTGTTAATGAAAAAAATTAAATTTCATAATTCCACAAGACTTTACTTCATGCCAACTGACAGGTCATGACAGATTTTTTTAGAATTTAGACCAATCAGATAATTTAAATTTATATAACGCACAAGGGATGGTGACTGCATGCATGTGTAATACATCGTTTTCTTCATCAAAGAATTATCTTTTCAATGGTGTTTTTGTTTTTTCTGTAGAATGAAAATTGTATTTTTTATGAATGTTCAGGACATATATATATATAAGTAAGTCTGAGGATCTAGAAACTAAAATATTCGTAATTTTTAAAAAAATGTTAAAGATAATACTTTCTATCAGTTGTAATTATATTTTTCATATTTATTTTTTATATAAATAATTTATAATGCTATAAAATATTGATTTGTTTCAGCATATATTAAATAACGAGTCTGGTTTGTGCTATGTATATGTACATAACTCCTTGGGTTTAAAATTTAACCAACTACAAACATGAAAACCTGTAAGTATTGTACCGGCCAAACTCCCCTGCGGATTTCCTAATCCTAATCTTGCACTGAGCATGAAGTGAACAAGATTTAACAGGAAAAAAAATGGATATCAATTTAGCCGATTGTCTGTACTTATATATATATTGGTACTTCCAGCTAAACTGATAGGAAGAATGCATTGACCGGACTCTTCCAGTCAAAAAACACCCTTTAGTTGATATCTTATTCGAATGCCCGAACATTTAGAACAATGGTAAGTACACACCTTTGAAAATCTATTTACAAAATAGACCTTTGCGCACCACTTCTAGAAAACAAAACAACAAAAAAAAAAAATGAATTTTTTTTTTCTTCCTTCCCTCCTGGAAGGATGTGCAATACCATATGTTCAGTGAAGCTAAGAATAAGATTTAACACCCCGGTAGAGCGATATCCCTTTGTGGCTAGCTCAGTCACTCTACATCTAGGGTCTTTAAATGGGTAAGTTAAATGATTATTACAGGTACGTAGTTGATAAGGAAAGAATATATTTTCATCAATATAAATAACAATACGAAAACGAATTAAGTTTAATAGTATAATTAAATATTTATTTAATCCCAAATACCCACCACCATTTCATACTAATGATGATATAATAACAAAAATACTAAATAATTAATTATCACAAACCCATATATATATATTTGCGGCGTTGAAATAGATAAATACAATTTTAAATAAGAAAAATAATAAATCCCTAAAGCTATTTACAATGGTTATAAGTAATGGAAGTGGTCTGAGCTTTTTACCCTGTAGAAATAAGTTATACTATACAGATATGAAATTTTCGATCATACAGGCATACGCTTTTACTGATTACTTTAAAACCTTTTTATTGATAGCAAAAATAATAATAATAAAAAACTATGCATACGTATATTTGCAATATGAGATATTTCACTAATTTCATATTTTCAACAAGTCAAATGGCTCAGATACTATATCGTACTCACCATAAGGTACTGTATCTATTTCCCTTTTGCTATAGATAAACTCCTATACATGTATCTACGTGCAGCACAATTAAACACCTACTATTTAAATATAAAGTTATTAAAGGACTTGCTTACAGGGAATCTATAATAGATCCCTTCTTACACGCATCATGAGGTGCCGCAGTGACAAAAAAAAAATAACTTAAAAAAAAGATATATGGTTAAATACATTTTTTTTAGATATTCAACATGAGATATCGTATTTACCGAATATTATAAGTGTATGTACGCATATATACGCATGTACATTTATATATGACGAATTTCAGGAGTAACAAAGAGGAAAACGAATAGCAACAACAACAAAAAAAAATCTCATTGCAACCTTTGTTGAAAATACTAGAATTTGGCATAGAAAAATTGACTCAAAAGATTTAAGTAAAAGCTTTAACATTTATGCCCGTAATAACCGTAATTCAATATTCATATGCGAGAGATAACTCTCTCTTTTTTAAAAGATTAATAATAATAATAATAAAAAATAATAATATATTTAATCGGAAATATCAAAGTTAATTATTTCAATATTAATAAACCATCTTAAAATAAACTTATGTCTGCGTCTTCATTCTTCTCCTGTGGGCTTCAAGTCAACTGGCTGTGCGGTGAGGGTTTCATCTATTTCGGCGTAGGCAAGGCGGCGTTTATCTTCATCGTGGACGGCTGGAACTGGCGTGGGCACATCTTGGCAGCTTGGGACAGAGAAAGGCGGTGCACCGGCTGGTTGTTTACCCCACGGTCATTTCACTGGACTCTCTGGTAGATTGCCCCATATTTGCCTCTGTTTGTATATGATAATAATTTTTTATTAAATGTTCACTTGCTATATGATTGATTCATTAAATCTTTAAGAAATCATTAGTTCTTAAAAGAACTGTATAATGGATTTCTTAGAAAATGTCATCAGTAGTCCTGTTCATAAATTAATCTCTAAGTAGCCGATTGCTTGAGAATTCTGGAGCCAAAAAAGTGCATGACTTGCCCAGAACGACTGCCAAAGAAAGAATTAATCCCACAGCACTATCAATCCCACTAATAAGAACCAATTCAGATATCCCTCTGAGAAGAATGAATCAGCCAATCCTTTTAACCTAGCTTATCACTTAGATTATAAACATTCCTTTATATCTTTCCGATTAAATTTTATATTTTAAGTTTGACATAATGGTTTCCATCTTGAATAACCCAGACCACTTGCTTACAAAATCAATTCAAAAGAATTTTTAAAAAGATAACAGTTTAATTATAGCATTATCAAACATTTTGCTTTTGATCAGATTTTTGCAAAAGCAATTAACATTTTTTTTGCTTACGGAATAAAATTACAATCTTTAGAAAAGTGATTAAAAAAATATACAAGTATGTTGGAAAATAAAAAAAAGCAAATACATATAATGACATATCATAAAAAATATACAAAAAGGAAAAAAAAAAACACATGAGTTTATTATGCAATATTTTGTATGTCAATTTCATATTACTTTAAATTGGTGTGTGTGTGGGTATTTTAATGCTCAGACCAACTTCCATTATTAATATAGCACATTTATATATTTGTTGTGCCTAATATGCACAAATCTATATATGTATCTGCTGTAATATTCTTTACAGCAGATTTTGTGCAAGGCCATTTGATAATGCCTGGCACAGTATATAATATTTTTTTTTATATAAATAATTTATAATATTGTATAATAATGGTTTGTTTGTTTTATGCTCTAAAATAACAATTTGTTTTATGTTCCAATACTAATTATATCTCTTTGTATTTTCTGCTTATTCTATAAGCAATGTTATCTCTATATTTTTTCAATCTAGTTAATTTCTACTTGTTTCTAAAAATATTTTTTTTTCTTGTAAGTAATGATTATAGTGAAAAATCAAACTCATTTCATTGTCATAACTGTTGCTGCAAGCAGTATTTCATATGGCTGTTTATTATGTATCTGAATCATATAATTTTATCATCTACACATAAGCAATTACATTTCATTTGTTGCAATGTATACAATTTTTTTTCTACTTTTTTTATACAAATATTATAATTTTTTGCAAGTTATTCTTATAATCATATTTATTATAACAACTCATCATAATTTTCCTAAAATAAAGCCACCTACACAGTAAGCTATTAGAAATTTCCACAACAACAAATGAAATATAAGACAGATAATAAGAAGCATCAGTATTGTAACTATTCTCATTCATATTTTATATTGCACTAAATTGTAAAAAAAAAAAAAAACTTTTCTTGTTTATTTATGATATACATACATCTCAGAAACACCTTTTATCTTTCATCTTGTCACTTTTTCTCTTTGCTCTTTTATATGTATTATATATTATTTTTTTGCAATTATTTAAAAATTAATTTCATTTTTTGATAAATTACAGTTTTTTAAAGTTATTTCTGTATAATATCTGATACACATTGCATAATATCTGATATACATTACTTATTATTAATTTTTTTTTTCCCATTAGTAAGGAATACATTTCTAGCAAATATTTGCATGGGAGGATAAAATCTGGGTTAGCTAGTAAAAATTGAAGTCACCAGCAAATACGTATACAAAAATTTAATAATGAAGAATTATCTCAGGTAAGCCATATATTTTTTCAAAATTTTAAAAAGAATGTGAAGCTGTCTATAAAAATGTTGTTTTAATATTTAACCCTCAAAATTTATAGAATTTGTGAACCGATGTAAAAACAAGCACTTTTAAAAATCTTTTTTTTTTCTAAAATTTTTTAAAGTAATGACTATTTTTTCCACTTCATTACATTCCATCATATTTACACTTTCTAATAATGTTTATATTTAATGTATTCAAAATGATATATTTTATAAATTATATCTATTGTAATTTTTTTTTTAAAATTCAAAATGGCGACCTGAGACCAAAGAAATTAAAATCTATTGATTTATGTACCATTATACATGCTCTGCAAAAGCTTTTCCAAATTTCTTCCAGCTTCCAAGATGCATAGGAATGTGCACTGACAGGGTGATAATTACCATTATGCAATACTAGTATAGTTGGTGTGCAGGACAATGATATTGAAAACAGATTTCAAGATCGGTGAAATTGAACAACAGTCACTTTCATATCAAACCATAGTGAACTGTCATTGCTGAACATACACATAAAGTGTGGCCACACATAGCTAGGAGTACGATTTTTATGCATTTGCATAGACAACAACGCATCACACGGCCCAAAACAGCTAGTACAAACACAGTGTTGTGGTAGCCATAAGTTCTGCCGTGTAAACGGCATACTTCTGTGTATTTGCACAGATACAGTGCCATCAAGCGATATACAGTGGCTAATAGACCAATACCAAAATTTATAGAAATTATTTGTAATTGTGATCACAAAATATTGCATCACAAATACATGACTATTTGAAATTATAAATAATCAGTTTAATGTTGCTTACATATAATGAAAAAAAAAGATTATAACTGTTGATATTAATATTAACAACTGATATATTTAAAACATTATTTTAAAAATCTGTTTTTATCATAAAATGAAAATTAAAAAATACTCAATGAAAACAAATGTATAGTAAAGAAATGTGTTTAAATATAATTTTGTTAAAAACTTGTATTTTTTTTTTTTATATATATGGACACAATATTTACTTTTTATTAATTATTTTTGTGATGTTATAATGTTATTTAATGTTTAAATTTATTAATATCATAAGTTTATACTTATATATATATATACATTAGCATATGAATTTTATGCATATAAGTAAATTAAAACTATATCTTATATAGCATTCAATATTTTCTATGGATTTAGATTGTCCTCAGAGGATCTTGAAACCAAATGCTGTAACTGTAATGATCTCCACTATATTTATAAAATAAATAGTAATATATATATATATTGTACCGTCCACCTTCTTTATTTGTAAACAAAGAGATGGAAACATCTATTCTTTTAGATTTATTTATTCTATCACTTTCATTTAGTCTCTATTACTATCTTTGAAGGCTTCTGATTTTTCAGGTAGAGATAGTAATATCACTGGTAGCAAGCTACTAATAATACCAACTCTCTGATACTAAATTATAACACTGGTCATCAGGCACTTTATTTATTTTAAGGAAAAAACCTTTAGATGCCAGTTAATTATAATGTAACTAATGTACTTGCTCAACCAGTTACAAATTTAGTACCTGACCTCCCCAGCTAGTTCATCAGATTTTAACTATTCTCAATTCTCTGCCTATACTACAAATATCTATTTCTCAATATTTATGTCACAAATATTTGACCAATAGAATACTTATGCGTTATTAATTCTATGGCATAAATCCCTCCCTCACTTTTAACATTACCTCAAATTATCTACCTACCGATAATTAAAATATTTTATCCAACTTTCTTTCTTTAAAAGCTCGCTCTTGCCTTATAATAAATGCGTACACACATTCTATTAAAGTATACATTTTAATATGTTTCAAATCACACACATATACATTTAAATAATAAATAAAATCAACACATATTTAATCATATAATGCATAAACATAATTAACGAGATATTTGATTTAAAAGACTTATTACGAAAGCTAAGCTAATGCATGTAGATAGATCATGGAAATTAATAGTTCTATACTTGATTAAATTTAAATTATAGTTCTTGAGATGTTTAAGATTTGAAGACAAAAAATGAATGATTTATCTAGGATTTGAACACTTTCATACGCGAATAAGGCAACATAGCTTTCTGCTGATTCTCCTGATTCCAACCAGTTGGTATGTATAGGAATTTACTTGTGGATCTTGGCATGGACACTCCGATGATTTCCAGTTTTTACATGAACATGATTTCTTTTTCGAACTAACTGCTGATATTATTGCAGAGAAGTTCAAGCCAGAAACTAGTCTGGGGATATTGGATGAGTAGGCACTAGATAGGGATTTTATGCACAAGCCTTCTGGCATCCATTGATTACTCTGATTGGCTTAGGGTGGCACTACTGTATGGAGAGAGTTTTGCCTTGTTTAATAATTATGTGCTAGTATGAGATAGTGATCATGTGACATTTACAATTTGATGTAAATTTATCTAATTTAAATTTACATTATGCAAATAATTGAATACAGTGCTTTTTAAATAAAATCTTTTTCTATAATACACATAATTTGAAATACCAATTATATCATATTTATTTATTTTAAACAAATAGTTATTTTAAATAAATCAGTTCCTATACATTTTCTTAATGTGTTACAAATGAAATTAGTATTTTTAGAATAATAATATAATTCTTATAGAATTTATAATAAAATATAAATTATAGGAAGTTAGATTTAAAATCAATCATAATTGATAAATTTTAATAATAATAATAATAATAGAAAAAAAACTACAAAGTTAAAAAAAAAAATAATACAATCTCTGAATTTAGATAATACCTTATAGTTGGATCTGATATATGTTTTTTAAAGTTTTTAACTTGAACCAGAGTCTGAAAAAATACATATATATAAACTATATAAAAATGTGTGATAACATATTTATATTGTTTCATATTTCTTTATTACTTTGATCCAGTATATTGTAATAATATACATATATCCTGTTGTTTTTGACAGCCAATCATCTCCAGTCATGAAATTAATCAAAATGTTTAAAAATTATGGCAGCAAAAATATATATATAAAGGAAATGTAAAATAATAAGCATTAAATCATTTGAAATTATGATGAAGAAAAATGAATCAGAAAATTAATATTGAAGACAAGTTAAAATGAAGTGGAATATATTTGACAGATTCCATAAAAAAAAAGCAAATATGAATGTATTTCATTAATTTTAATAAAGTGGCTATAAATATAAAATGTGAATGCAGAAATAGATAAAACTAGAAAAATAAAATGGCAATAATGAAGAGGAAAAAAAAATGCATATAATTTTTTTTAATGATATTTCTGTAAAATAAAGAAGCAGGAAACTAATAATTTCTTATTCCCTAGAATCTATCTTCTAGATATTCAATTGAAAATTATTCTGATTCATTTTCCTGTCTATTTTTTTTTTAAAAAAAATTTGGTTAAAATTTTGTAAATTTTCAAGCTAAATTTAAAACTGATGATTTTGGCATGCTTACATGCTTATATATAAATCTTGGATATGGTGTTTGAAAAGGTAATAATAGATAGACAATTGCATTCTTATAGTCAATCGCAAGAGATTTCAAAATAACTAGAAAGAGATCTTGAGATGAATGAATGACATAGATAATATAAAGAAGTCTACTGGACTGATATGAAAAACAAAAAGTTACAGATTAAAAAAAACTCGATTAATCTTGGAAAGATCTTCACTTGTTAAGATACTGATATTAGTAATAAATATTGTGACAGTGACATTTAAGTCCTATAGCATATCATTTGCTGGTATTTGCAAAAATTTAAATGATTTAGCCTGATAAAGATAGCAGTCAAATACATATACATATATATGAGGGCACATAAATTTCAACTAAAGAATGCACATTTTTTAAAAAATGTTTATGAAAATGAGTAAAACTATATTTCATTTACTTTAAATGTAAAAAAAAAGAAATACAAAAAAAAAGTTATTTTTTTAGTATGAAGAAATGTGGAGAAAAAAATTTTTTTCCATTTATTAAAGTTAATTTTGATTTAAAAAATATACAAATAGATTTTATTTTTTAATAATGTCAATTCCAAAATATATTTTTACTTTTGTTAATTTAAGATAAAAAGTTAATTAGTTATTTACCAGATTTATTAAATGCAAATAATTAGAGAGAATTCAAATTTGTTGTTTTTTAAAACAGTAATAATTCTCTGTTTATTTGATTTCTTTATGAAATAAGGCACTATAAAAAACATTTTCAGAGTGAAAAGTTAGAAAGGGAGATGGTTGTTTTAGCAGACATCTTTATCAGAATTTTTATCAATTTACAAGATCTCTCAGTAAAGATGATAGGTTGAAACAGTTTGATTCATTTGCAAACTATTCTGTTAAGTCACTTTAAAGAAGCCATCAATGAAAAACTTCAAATAGCCATTTAAAAAAAAATTGCCGAAGAATGCAGAACTGCTTGACAAAAAAAAACAAAAACAAATTTAAAACTCAAAAGATTTACCTTTACTATTACAAGAAAATTGGATAGAAGATAATTGGAATTGACATACATCATATTAATAAATCGATTTCACTGCTGTATTTATAAAAATAATTATCCAAAGAAAATGTTCAGTTAAAACAAAAATTAAACCAACTAGTTATAAAAAAAAAAAAACATTAGAGTAATATATATATAGCAAGAACTTCTTTTTTCTTAAGTATATATTAAAAATTCCAGGTAAGAAAGGAAAAAAAAACTTTTTTCCCCCTAATCTTTTAAATCATATAAATTCTGGTTATTGTTAATAATGATGATATTCCTAAATAGACAGAAATATATTATAAAATAATATTTGTTAAAATTTTAATTCTGTCAATTCCTAGAAAACAATGAAATCAATCAAATATATCTCGGAAAAATACAAATTTGTCTAGTAATTAAATACTGTTTTTGTTAATTAAATACAGTCTTAATTCTTGATTTAATATTCATTCTATATGTGTGTGTGCTGCCATTGATTAACATTTTCATAAGCTGAAAGAATCAAATATTTTCACTGAATTCTATAATTTGATTATGGTGAATGTAAAAGTATGTTCATGTTAAGATTTAATAAAATGCCTAGAGAATAGATGGCACCCAAAGACATATTTCTTCAATCTGAAGATGTATGTATAATTAAAATGTATTTGCTCTCAATTACATTCATATTTTAAAATAACTTATCTCTAATTAATAGATCACAATATTATTTGCTATTATAAAACAATCTTTGCTTTAATATCTTGAATGATAATTTTTATTGTAAATATATGTTTAGATTTAAATTACTTTGGCTTCAAAATAAATTGTTGTTAAAAAACAATAAAGATAGGTATCTGTAAATCATAGAAATTAAGTCAATATTCTTTACATAAAAAGTGAGTAAAAAGATAATTCAAAGACTTCAAAACCTCATATTTATGTTAGTAATGACTTTGTATATATTCCATCAACTATGCAATATGTATTCTGTTACAATGAAGTTTATAATTTAATATTCTTTACATAAAAAGTGAGTAAAAAGATAATTCAAAGACTTCAAAACCTCATATTTATGTTAGTAATGACTTTGTATATATTCCATCAACTATGCAATATGTATTCTGTCACAATGAAGTTTCTAATTTAAAATGGACTAATTTCATATTTCCAAACTCATTAATTAAAATGAATATAAAAATTACAGCTAAATCAAAATTGGTATAACATCAAAGTGTAGATAACATCTGATTTTCTAAAAAAAGTTAAGAATAAATATTTTTATATAAAGTTAATGAATAATTAAATTCAAGCTAATATCTATGGCTAACTTTTATCTCTATCAAATATATTAAAGTTCAATCACAAATTATAGATTTATATTAAATTAGTATATTCCCGTCAATTTCTAAAAATTGGAAGCAATATAAACTAGAATATATATATAAAATACAATACATAAGGGTGAAATTTCAAAAATAAACCATCTTGGAAAAGATTGTAATTAATGAGTGCAAATTTCTTTATTTAGCAATTAGATAAAGCTATAGTATATTGATAAACATTACACAGACCATCACCAAGATATAAATCATAAGACAAAATTCAATATTTTAACTGAAAATATAAAACATTTCATAATAAATATAAGCCATTAAAAAGCAAAAAATTGGCATTAAAAAAAAAATTGAAATAAACTAACTATTTTGATTCACAGTAAAAAAAAATATTTCAACACACAAATCAAAATAAATTTACTAATAAAGAAAATGCTTGATAATTTAAGTTTAATAATCATATAAAACATAAAAATGCAATAATTTAACAAATTTCATTTAAAATAGTAAAAAAATACAAACCTGTTCAGCTAATTCCCGAGATGGCTAAAATATATATATATTGCATATTAATCTAAAGCCAATTAAAGAAGTTAGGTTCAAAATATTTATAAATGTTAACTTTGTAATAAGATATTACTTACTTTTTTGTTAAATTTTATCTTAAATGCTTTTCTTAAAAATAATCCTTACAGATTCTTTTTATAACTAATTGATAATATTTTATGTTCATTAATATTTTTTTAAATTTAAATATTTAATAGTCTAGTCTTTTTATTAAACAACTTTTTTATAAATTAAAATATTGTTTAAACTTAAAAATGTAATTGTATTTAAAAAAATATAGTACTTTTATCTTATCTTTATATACATAAAATACATTGTATGATTCTAATGTACAATAAATATATTTTGACAGTAATGATGATACACTAGTACAAAAAAGTATGTACTTTAGTTCTATATATATCTGTTCCAATATTACGTAAATCCTATTCATTCACATAAAAAAAAAAAAATCTAAGTTTCTCAAAAGATCAAGTGATTCTTAAGTTATAATAACAAGTAGAACACAATGGTCTATTCAATTAACTAACTTGAGATTTTTTAAAATTATTATTTACCTCATCAGGAAATCAATCAATTGGCCATTCTCACAACTGCACTAAACCATGCATGAGCTTATCCATTAGTGAATCATTATATTAAATCTGATTAAAAACTGTTATATTTGACTAAAAATAGTATATACTAATGTATAAAAAATAAATAAAATTGCACGAGTGTATGTGTACAAAATTACCCAAATATTAGGACAATCCACCCTTGGAAAAATTAGTATGCATAACAATTAAAATTATGCAATTGTGAATATAATGTAGATAAGCTAATTTGCAAAGATTTAACAAGGAAACTATTTATGCAAATTAAGTTACCTAAAACAAATCTTCAATCTTTACAGTTCCTAATTGTTTAAGTCTCTGTATCAGAAAAGGCTACATTTCTTGAATCCAACTGTCATCTGTCCTTGCCTTCAGAAATGAACTAGTCCAGATTCCTTCCTTATCTGATTGGATTGAGCACTCATTGTCATTAACCAATGTGTAAACATGTGGATAATCAATGTATAAACATGCCCAAAACGTAAAAACAAGTATGACCAATGTGTAAACATGTATACAAAATCCTACCATTAGTTAGGCTCTCTGAATCAGACTGCTGCCAGTAAGGTAGGGGATTTTGCAATCGTCAGCCTTTTTGTGGGCAAGAGATATATATAACAATATGGATATACAGAGAGATAATGTCTGTCTAATATGAACGACTGAACGTGCTTTCCATTGAAACCATTTGTAATAGCAAAGGTGTTTTTACTAATCACTACCGATATGTCTATGCAGTGAGGCAAATCCACAATTGGAATGGAAGCTGCTACGACTCCAGCAGACTTGAGACAAGCTGTTTAGTACATCCAGAAGTCATTTAACAAACTCGAGGCAAGTTGTCCAGTACAGCCAGAAGAAATAAGACTATAACTCATGAGGCAAGCTAAATATACAGCTGGAAGTGAGTCCAATCATTCGGCATGATCAGCACAGTATTAATTACGTTTATCTACGTACAATTGTATTTCGGGAGGGATCATATTTTTTTGATATTACTGTTGGTTTGAGTCTGAACCCTGCAATTCAGCCAAACACAACAGATTTGGCACAGTCAGACAAAAAAATATTTTCCCCCATGGCTGGAAAAATAGAATAAATATGCCAATATTACAGACTTAGCACAGTTCGACAAAAGTATACAGTAAATATGGTAGTGCACATTTTAAGACATTCATTGCATTAAAATCATTATTCTTCCTGAATAAAAATCAGATTCAGCAGATCGAAAAAATATGCAAGTGCAAAGCAAATAGATTCGTTGTATTTACAAATCAGTGGTAAAATATATCATTTAGATCTGCCCAAATATACAACAGATTTGGCAGAGACAAAAGAAATATTTTTCCCCATTGACTGAAAAAATAGTGTAAGTCAGTTCCACCAGAATTGGTTGAAAAAATAAAGGAAATACGTGTGTCTGAAGACATTCGCTGGATTTACATTATGATGATTATTAAAGTCACTTAAATCTATTTGAATGAAAAATTTGATCGCAAACGTATAGGTATGCCAATTAAAAGCTTCATCCAAACATGAGAACTTTACTCGCAACAAAGTGACAGAAGCTCGACCCAGTGGATTGTTAGCTTTGTTATTATCAATTTTTTTTTTAGACAAATACAAACCGTAGCTATAAAATTACTTCCTGTTTATTAGGAGTATATTTAACCACAAGATTTTTTTCACTATTTACTTCATCTGATAAATTAAATATTTAAAATCATTGTTAATTTCTTTGATAAATCATTATTTTGAATTTAAATATATATTTCTTTTCATTTCAAAAACTTTCCACAAATTTTTTAATTGTATTTAGTATTTTGTTAAGACCATTTTCAATTTTTGCAAAGTATTGAAATATTATCTGCAAAACTGAGACAGTGAAGCTCTCATCCATGCTAAATATATACTCATAAAACAATGTTTATTTAACAATTCATCTGAATGAATAAAAGGGGATTAAATGAGATTTCTGTTCTACAAACCTCTGTGCAAATATCTCTTCAGTAATTCAAAGGGAATTTCACCTTTTATTCATTTCTGAAAATCTTCATTTAATGATAACTTTATCCTCTAATATTTCATTCTTATCTATATCACTTTTTTTCTCTCTCTAATATAGAGATGATGGCTTACTTTTAAGTCTTCAAATCCCTAAAATACTTTTTCAACTTTTCTATATATTTGGCTTCCTATTAATTATATACTATTCTTTAATTCAATTGCTAATTTATTTCTGCAATCCTATTATTCCTACTCAAAGTGTTTTGTTCTAATATAAATCAAATTGTATTAAATTTACTTATTTTCAAAGACTCTGAAGAAAACTAAAAAAGGAAACTCTTATCAGAAAACTACCTTTGAAAGAACCAAAAAAAGCTATTACCAGAAAACATTAAAATTCAAAGATAAATGGTTGTTCCCACGTTTAAAGATACAAAATGTACATGTGAGCTCACAAAGACGTTAAAGTAAATCAATTGAATTTTCTATAGATATCCTCAAAGAGATTGTAAGTTATAAAGATTTTTTTCCCCCCCTCATGCATAATTGCCAGATAAGTCTATTAATTTCTAAATATATAAATACTTTTTATTATCATTATTATTATCAGTCTTTAATTAAAGTTATTGTTAATAATTTTATTGTTTATCATTTTTCGTCCGAATCAAGCTATTATTTATTTGTTAATGTAACAACTTATTAAATGGAGACGGATAGTGATCAGGAAATATAATGGGATTTGCATGGAAACTTGTTTTTATGTAAGCTCAATATGATAGTTACTCATGACTAGAAATTACTTGTCAATTAAAAATAAATTGCATTGCCACTTCACCATGTATAGACACCCATTAGCTATCTTTAGATTCATCTACTTAATTGCCAAATATCCTTTTTTATTATTTAATTGTTAACTAGTTTCATTAGTGTGCATATCTTTACATTATTTTTATTTTTAATATACTTATTTTGTGTTGCAGCAGAATGTCCCATCAATTTGAATATGATTTTTCTTTTAACTTTAAAATTTCTTGCAAATCTTATTCAGAGAACTAAATTTTATCATTTAGTTTTTGATTAGACCCATTACGTCAAAACAGAGAGCTCTCCTGGCTTTACAATTATTTGCTTTAACAGTCTATTCCATTTTACATAATCCAATTTTACAATCATCTATGTAAACAATAGATATCATATGACAATCAATTTCCCAAACTAGTTTTTGGATGTTGGCTTTGTGTCATTAAGCAACACTGAATTGCATATATTACCTCAGCAGCTACTTTCAATTATACTATTCTAGTTAATGACTTGAAAGTTACAAACATTTTAAGGATTTCAATCCAAGTAAACATATATGTCCAATTATAGATTTGATACTAAGATAACAATTATATAATACTTTTGATCCTTTGGCAAAAAGATGATGTACTAAAACAAATACCACCAATTTTCTATCTTATATGTAATATGTACCTTAATAGTAGTTCATTTTTACATTATGTTATTCTAAGTTAGAATAATCATGTGATGGTTTTATTTGATACATACCATCTTTAAACCAAAAAATCAAAAGTTTTTAACTAAGGTCATTAAAATATTATTGCTTAGTGCATAATCCATACAGCTAAACAATTTTAGGTCGGTTGGGTTCAAATTTTAAAACTTTCAAATTATTAGCCTAAAGTACAGAATAAAGATAATTGATGGATGGTTACATACAATCCAGTGTCTTTAAAAGCAAGGGCTAATAGCCAAATACTAATTTCAGCACATAATTGTCATTACTATGTGATATCTAGTGATTACTCATACTTATATATATGACTATGGCAGAGTGATATAGTGGATTATTGCAATTAATTAGCAACATTATAAAAAAGTGTGACATTTATTTTCATTTCAATATGAAGATTTTCTAATTACCTTTGTATATTGAATTATGTAGCTGCTGGACTCTCAAAATTAATTTACTTAATGATGCAATTATCAGATTTTCCTTCAAGCATAAAATAATTAAATAAAAGTTCAATTTATTTTCAACACCTTTTCTAAATTTTTCTGATATCTTTTTTATTATAAAGTAATAGCTTTTTTGTAATTTTCTTTAAGTAGATATACATATTGTATCTGAAATATCTACAAGTAAATATATATTTCCTGTCAAATAAGACATTATTATTAACATCATAACATCAATTTCAAAGCTCTGAACTATATCATTGATCATTGTTAAAATATTCATTCTCAAAACTTTTTGAATGATCCTGGAAAGATATTAAAGTAAGTTTATAAAAAAGATCTTATGGCCATTTTTCTACTTCATGCTTTGATATAATCTATTTGTTTCCATTTATGTTCCCATAAATTAAAACACATAAATGCACATAGATCTTTATAGAGATAAATTCAAATTAATATCAAACATATAGAGTATTTTTTGTTTATTCAAACAATCTCCATTAAAAAAAAAAAAAAGCTATACCATTTATATTACCTCAATGATAATTGCTTGAGGACAATTTGATTTTAGCTTAAAATCTCCACCTCCTGAAGTTCCTTAATTAAAAAAAAAAAAAAAAAGTATAGGATAACAAGTAAACAAATACACATGCATAAAAAATACATCATTCCAACAACAACATTAATAAATTTTAAAAAGATCTATGACTACATAATAATATAAAAAGGCAGACAAAAACAGATATATCAAATGTAAATATATGAACAATCAAACTTTCCGAAAGTAACCCTAACATTTTTTTTTTATTTATGCCCATAAAAAATACACCTTAAGACCAAAACACATTATGTTCCTTTCATAATATAAATGCTACTGCCATAACAAAAATTTCAAGAAATTAAAATTACTTTTTGCTTTTACTATACAATAATTACTCCACATTCATGACATCTGATTTCAAACTAAAGCGCAGATTGTATAAATTAAGAAATAATCGCAAATCATATTGTTTTATCATACACATATAAGAATGTATATACTGTGAAATAAAAAATTAAAATGTAGAAAATTACAATTTCTTTATTATTAAATTCTTTTTTTTTTTTTAGTCATGCATGATTGCAAATACCGAAACTGGAGATGATAGGTACATTCTGCTATAGTAATTGTTTTTCTTTGTTCTTAGATTGATATAATATTTATTGATTTTTCTGACAAGATGAAAACAATCAGGCAATTTTCCTTCTGCATATCCATCTCATTATTAGACATTTCTTTAACTCACTAAAATTCATTTCGATATTAAATCTTACTTCATTAGCAACCAAAATCTAGTTTTTCATCTTTTAGTATTTTATATTGTAATTCTCACATTTGAGTTTAAAAGCATTGCTGTAATGTGAATATTTTTTTTATATGTATAACAAAATATTAGTCACGTATATAGAATAAATATTAAAGTAGTTTAAAGATGGTAAAAATAAATATTAAGATAAAATATGTTATTGCTTTATTCTTTTAAAAATAATGAATACTTTTTTTTTTTAGAATAAAAATGGTGTTATGGTAAACAACAGAAGTTTTCAAAACTCGTCTGCTTTTCAAGAAACCAGGAAAAGAATTGTAATGCACTTCGTTGTGATGTCTCTTACTGTCAATAAGTCAATGAAATTTTATAAAGATTTTAAAATTAATATCATGCATTTTATGAAATGCTTTCCCGATCGTTCCAGAACTGTAGACAAAGAAATGCTTTAAAATTTGGCTTTGATTGTGTTGATCTATTCATCATTATTTAATGCTAAAAAAAACATTTGACAGTTACTTGCTATAAAAGTAAAACTAGCCATTTAAAGTGATTATTTCATGGAAATGTACTTCTATAAATTAACCTGCGAATCTATATATTTTAAATGCTCAGAAGAAAACTGCAAAGGAAACTCTCAAAGAAAACTACCTTTGGAAGGAACCAAAAGAAGCTAAAATCTTATATTGCTAGAAAACATTAAAATTCAATGATTAATGGTTATGTTCATGTGAGCTCACAAAGACTTTAAATTTAATAAATCAACAGAACTTTCTATAGCTATTCTCCAAGATCTTGTAAGTTACAAAGATTTTTTCCCTCTCACACATGATCACCATATAATTTTCTTCATTATAAATACTTTTGTTGTTATCATTATTATCATTCTTTGGTTAAAATTTATTGTTGTCATTAATAAT
The DNA here is from genome assembly GCA_028023455.1 of Epiperipatus broadwayi. Taxonomy (NCBI): domain Eukaryota; kingdom Metazoa; phylum Onychophora; class Udeonychophora; order Euonychophora; family Peripatidae; genus Epiperipatus; species Epiperipatus broadwayi. The sequence continues at coordinate 2,634,032 of JAQFVV010000080.1, read as the reverse complement.
TTTGTTGTCATTTTTCATCCAAACCAAACTGATTATTTATTTTGTTAATGTAATAACTTATTAGCCGGAGGGAGGTAACGATCAGAAAATATAATTGAATATGTATGGAAACTTGTTTTTATGCATATTCAATTTGATCATTACTTGTAACTAATAGCAACCTGTCAATTAAAAATAAATTGTATTCAGTCACTCCACCATGGACAGAATATTGTAATTGTTAAGTGAATTCATTATCAATTGTTGTTAATAAGGCACTTACCATTACAATATATATTTGATAAGCATTTTATATTTTTTTCAGTCTCTCCACATCATTTATATTCACATATATCTAGCCATAAGTGCATAAATGCTTATTCCTTAGAGACAAATAAAATGTCCACATAGGTTCAAAATTATAACTTTGATGTTTTTAATACAAGGTTATGTTTCCTTTAAAATAATTATGATCATTAAACATCTTTCGTAACATGTTTTAAAGAAAACAAGTTAATATACTTAATGAAAAAATACAATAAGATTAATAGATAAAATTATATCTATTAAACAAGTAAGAAAAATTGGGCCCAAATAATAGTAACCACAAAAATGTGAATTTATATCTTCAACTTATATGCAATCAAACATATGTCAAAATTTTAGATCAAAGTTTTACTTTTTTTTTTTTTTTTCATATGTCATAGCATCTGCCGGGACGCGAACCCCAACCAACTACTTGCTTGCATGGCGGCTGCGATACCTCTCGGCACTTTAATCCTTTTATTCTTCAAATTAATTGCTTATTTAATTTAAATACGTTAAAAAGATTAGTTTTCTATTTTCTGAAGCTTTTTTCCTTAGAAATAAAATTGGTTGTGATCTGATCCTTCGTGTCAGCCGCGGGATGGTGCTATTTCTAGCTTAATTTCTAGAAATATGCCGTTTCCGCGGCCGCACCCAAGCCTTTAAGCATTCTTTCTACAATAAATCCTAGAAAGATCGTTAACTCGGAGTTAAGTCTTCTTTCTACGCTAAAATGTAGAAAGTGTGTTAACTTGGAGTTAAGCCTTCTTTCTACGATAAAACCTAGAAAGTGTTAACTCGGCTAACGGTGTGGCTTTTTCCGATGCTAAAAGCAGAGGAAAATGCCGTAGTTGTTTGTGTCGTGCACTATATCGTAATGCTGTGTTATGTATTTTATGTACCAATATCGTACGAGGGGGTGTTAAGTTGATTGTGTCAAAATTATTTAAATTTTCATTGGGGCCTTTTTTTTTTTTAATACGAATTAATGTACTGTTACCTTTTAACAATTTTAACAGTGTCGTAAATGTTCCTCATAAAGCTGTAGGCCTCCTAAATTCTATATTAGGGTGGGGTAGCATAATTTTTTTGATGATCACGCTTTGAGTCACGTTTTAGTGAGAAATTTTCCGAGACCAAGAATATGGCTAATTCGAACACGGAAAACTTGAAAAGATGGGAATTGCCAGACATGGAAGCCGGTGCTGGAACATTTCTACAGCAGAAAAACATCCTGCTGAAAGAAAAAATATGATTGTGCAGCAAATATATGCAGACTTGAGGTCCAAAAACATCTTTTGACTTTCATTTGTAAGTCTCGTTGTTGCTGATGGAAATGTTCACTTCGTAAAAGGCAGCTTGTTTGAGGAATTCCAAATGGCCTTCGTCAAATGTAAAATAAAAGTAACTTAAATTTTTATTTAACAATACATCCCTTCTCCCAATAATTGTTGTCGGAAATCAAATGTAAAATAAAAGAAGTAACTAAAATTTTTATTTCAACATACACAACCCCGGTTCTCCCAATAATTGTTGTCAGCAATCAAATGTAAAATAAAAGTAATGTAAATTATTCTTTAATCATATAGAAAAAAAAAAACCCTCCCACTAATTGTTGTCAATCAAATGTAAACCAATAAAAGTAAGACCGTAAATTATTATTTAAACATAACCCAAATTACTATTTGAACATATACCAAAAAAGACTCCTTCTTGTCAATAAAAATTAAAGAAACAACTATTATTGTCCCATTGTCAAAAATATTATTTGGGAAACCAAAATAATTTATAAACGGAAAAAAAAAGGAAAGTAAAATCGGTTTAAAAGTAACTTAAATTTTTATTTAAACATACACACACACACAAAAACCCATCTGCCAATAATTGTTGTCGACAATCAAATGTAAAATAAAAGTAACGTAAATTATTATTTAATCGTACACAAAAACACCCCTCCCACTAATTGTTGTTGGCAATCAAATGTACAGCAATAAAAGTAAGGTAAATTATTTTTTAAACATAACCCTAATTACTATTTGAACATACACCAAAAAAGACCTCTTGTCAATAAAAATTAAAGAAACAACTGTTATTGTCCCATTGTCAAAAATATTATGTGGGAAATCAAAATAATTGATAAACGAAAGAAAGTCAAATCGGTTGTCAATCAAATGTAACCAATAAAAGTAACTTGAATTTTTATTTAAACATACACAAAAAAACCCTTTCTCCCAATAATTGTTGTCGGCAATCAAATGTAAAATAAAAGTAACATAAATTATTATTTAATCATAACCCAAAAACACCCCTCCCACTAATTATTATCAATCAAATGAACACCACTAAAAGTAACATAAACTATTATTTAAACATACACCCCTTCTCCCAATAATTGTTGTCGACAATCATACACAAAAAAAAAAACACCCCTCACAATAATTATTGTCAATTAAATGTAAACCAATAAAAGTAAGACCATATTATTATTTAAACATAACCCAAATTACTACTTGAACATACACCAAAAAACACCCTCTTGTCAATAAAAATTAAAGAAACAACTATTATTGTCCCATTGTCAAAAATATTATTTGTGGAACCAAAACCATAATTTATAAACGAAAGTCAAATTGGTTGTCAATCAAATGTAACCAATAGAAGTAACTTAAATTTTTATTTAAACATACACACACGAAAAAACCCCCCCACTTCTCCCAATAATTGTTGTCGGCAATCAAAATGTAAAATAAAAGTAATGTAAATTATTATTTAATCATACATAAAAACACCCCTCCCACTAATTGTTGCCAATCAAATGTAAACCCATAAAAGTAACATAAATTATTATTTAAAGATCCATCAAAAAAAAACAGTTCTCTCTTTAATTTTGTCAATCAAATTTTAAAAAACAATAATACTATTTAAAAAACACAAATTACTATTTGAACATACACCAAAAAAGACCCTCTTGTCAATAAAAATTAAAAAAACAACTATTATTATCCCATTGTCAAAAATATTATTTGGGAAAAATAATTTAGAAACGAAAGAAAGTAAAATTTGTAAACAAAAAAAAAAAAAAAAGTCAATATTAATAGAGAATTGCTAGCCCGGGAACGTTATATTAATGTGTTTTTGGTTAGAAATAGCGCAATCCCGCGGCTGACACGAAGGATCAGATCACAACCATAAAATTTCTTTAACAAATGCATTTCTTTACAGAAAACAACTTTTAGTCATATAATTAATTTTAAAAAAAGATAACATTGTATTAAAAACAACAAAAATACAATTTTAGACATATGTGGATATTTTGTTTGTCTCTAATGAATATTCATTTATGCAAATATGTCTAGATATATGAGAGTGTAAATGATGTGGAGTGACAGAAAAAAATATAAAATGCTTATCAAATATATATATATATATTAAAGTTAATATTGAATTATAAATAGCTACCTTTTGGTTGCCAATGATGTAAGATTTGATGTCTAATTGAGACAGTGAATTACTTCCTATCAATTGTACTATATTTTTCTGTAATATTAACTTTGATTTATATCAGTAGCAAATTATGAAAAAAAAACTGGTTAAAAGCTATTTTAATATATTATTTACACGTATAATTTTAACACCACACATACTGCATTAACTCAGTGTGAAATGTTGATAAATAATTCTGTATGCATAGAACATGTTTTTCGAAATTTAAATAAGTAGAGTTTTAATGTAACTATACCTGGATAGCCATTGAAGTATGAGTTGTAATCGGATTACTCAATAATGGCAAAGATATTTGTAATAAATTCAAGATCACATGTAAAGCTGCATGTGGATTAATGGGTGAAGATTTATATATTGGAGAATTGTTTAGTAATCTGTTTACAAGAGTATAAAACCAAAACTTATTTAATTCAATTTTTGCTGTTCATATAAAAAGTTTGCAATTTCACTAGGTCTAATTTCAAGAATTTAAAAATAAAAATCAGGAGATTAATAAAGTATGATACATTTGCTATTAATCAATGTCACAATTTGTCAAAGGATAATTTCAACACACATACTACTTTATTCATGCTTTTATCTTGTTTTTTTTTTTCAAATACAATACTCATAACTATTTCTTCTTTAAGACCATAAATAAAAATTTGTATTCTCTAATCTCTTTTCTCATATCTTCTACACTAAATTCCAACACATCTTTCATAATTCCTCTAACTTAACTAAGAATATGCTTAATCTAGTTTTTCTTTCACTTCATAATTATCTCAAAAAGCTTCAACATTTCCAAACTATTCTTTTCATTTTATTTCAGATTAATATCTCTAAAACTTCCAATTTTTTGCCCTCCAACCTTTTTTTATTTGTCCATATTTCTGCTTCATATCAAGTGATACTCGACAAAATATTTAACAAGCCTTTTTCTTAGATCCAATTTCAATGGTAAAGGTTTGTTATCCATTGCAATTTTTATTCTAATTTCTTGATAGCTATATCCATCATTCCAAATATTTAAAATTAGTAATTTGTTCTATAACTTCCATTCAATGCTTTAGTTTTATCTAATTTATTTTTATTCCAAACATTTTATATAATATTTTATTAAGCTCATTGTCAATATCTATCAACAAATCTGATCAATAAAATTCCTATCTCAATATTAATTCCACCCTTAATCAATAACATTCAATTAACAATTCAATGAAAAATAATAAAGAAATATTTAAATTTTTTTTTTTTTAAATAATGCTTTTATGTAAACAACAAACTAAAAAATAAAAAAATAAAGTAATCCAATTAAAAAATCTGTTGTGTTATTTGAGTAAAACATTTGAGATCATAAAAATAAAAAAGGTCTCAAATGCTTCAATAAAACGATTTTTATTTAGTTAGCTGTTTACATAAAAGCATTATTTAAAAAAAAAATTTTTTTAATATTAATTTTTTTTACTTTTTAATTATAAATAGAACATATAATTTCAATTTAAATAAAAATATTTTCTTCATCAGTCTCTTTTAATAATCTTTTTTATTGTTTCTTGTTCTCTCCACAAGAGCTTCTGTTGATAATGATTTTGGTAGTTGCATTTCTTCATTTTGATTTTGGCTATGAAAAAAAAAAAAAAATTCTCTAACCTTTTCTAACACATTTATTATTTTTTTCACAAAATATTTAATTTTAATTAATGAACTCAATGTTAACAAAATATTACTCTATAAATGTAATATTTCCATTGTTTCAGTTGTTAAGTACCTTTCCTGGGATAGATAAAAATGTGAGTTAGAGTTTTAAAAAAAAAAAACATATTTTTTTACATTGTTGAAACTTCAAAAATGTGGTCATCCTCACAGAAGCACAAACAGAATATAAAAGCATTTAATATATATAAACAAAATGAATATTGATAACTCTTCTTTCTTTCACCTTTTCCTATAACTATCTCTTCAGTAAAAAAGATAATTTAATAACTGTACATAATTTGATTCATATACAAATTTTTTTATAAAGATCTTTCCATCCAATACATTTTTTTTTTTATCTATATATACAAAAAAGTAATCTCATTCACTCTTAATATCACCAAAACAAATATTAATCTCTTTTCCTTTCTCTCTATATCTCTCCAGAGTTAAGACTATTTTCTGGTGGAATCACAACAATTGAAAGAAAATCTATTGACCATTCTATTGAATAAATTATTTTACAAATAATAATAGTCTCTCAAATGGTTTTCCCTCATGACCTTCAATAATTCAACTGGACTCTCATCAATTCCCTGTCTTATCAGTTTTTCATTTCAGCTAATGCATTTATAACTTTATTCTTATTAATGCACAACTTATTTCACCCTTATCTCCATGAGTTTCTTTTTCAACTGAAGCAATAAAACACACAAATCAGGCTCTTCCAATTTTTTCAATGCAACTTCAAAGATTATTTCATTACTGTTTCTCAGTTTTTCCTATAAAACTTTCATTTTACTATAAATAAAATTAAATCTTTTATTTGTACATTTTCCTTTTTGACTTTCTAACCACTCACTTTTAGTTTTATCTATTTTCCATCTCAATTCACTATTAGGCCTTCTATACAAATCTTTTTCTTTAACAATATATATATTTTTTTTTTCTCTCCCCCCTCTATTTATTTATTATGTCATTACTAATCCAAAAGTGGATTTCTTTTTCCTTTCTTATTTCTATTATAATCCACTGCCTCAAAATGCAGCAATTTTCTTGAATAATTTCCATCTTTTACTAGAATTTATTTTATCAATTAGATTACTTTTATTTATGATTCTTATCCGGCAACTGTGGAAACTTTTCTCCGATATTCTTATTTAATTTATTAATTGCCCACTGCTTTCTTGTCCCTGTTCTTATTCTTTTAAATGTCATACTATAACTGCTAAATTATGATCTGACTCTATATCAACTCCAGCATATATACACGTGCATTTTTAATACTGTTTTTTACACTATTTTCAATCAAAATATAATATAATTAAAATCTATTATTTTTATAATTTAAAACATTAACGGAGTGAATATTCTTTTTTGTGACTTTTAAATCATGTGTTCATTACTAGTATTATTTTATTTCTCTGCATAAAAATTTAAAAATCTTTAGCCTCTTATTTCTTTCCCACATTCCAAAAAACCTCTAATTCCACCCTAATCTCACACAAAATTCTAATATCCTATTAATTCAATTATTGTTTGGCAAGTAAGTATATCTGGTAATAATTAGATTTTTTAGAAATGCTTTGTCTTACAACTATAAATCTATCATTTACTTGAGTGCTATTTATAAAACAAGATCTGCATTGATGATTATTTTTAGCATCAAAATGCACTATTCTTACACCTTTTCCACTTTTCTTGATAGCAATTTATTTTATCTTGCAGAGACCTACTCTATCCAATCTTTCCATTTCTAACAATAAATTATAATTTCTCAACCTTCCTATTCTTACAATATTTTCTAATTCTAATGGCTTCAAGTAATTAATCATGACTGGGTGGATATGACTAATATAAGAATTTATACCATTGCCAGAGAATTTTCCACACTGCTTATGTAACATGGTTCCACTTTAAAAGAAATTGTGACAAACTTTACATAATAATTTTTAGCTTTAATGCAGAATTTTTTTTTGTTCAGTGGACTTGTTTAATTTGAAGAACCCCCCCCCCCAAAAAAAAATATCAAATTAAAATTTTAAAAAATGTTTTTAAATTAAAATGATAATGTCATTGAACAGATGATCCAAAAGTCATACCTATTTTTATAATTGTTTTAATTTTTATTATTTGTAATATAAATTTCTATTGTAAATCCGCGTAAAGTTTCATTGAAGATTGTAGGATACATTTGCCTTGTCAGTGGTGAAAGTTGCAAGTCATATTTTTCTGTTTTGTAATCAGTGCATCGACATCGAAATGACCAACCCAAATAATTCTGAAATTTTAAATCATTGCCAATAATAGCTAAAAATTATTTTACTGACTAAATTGCTGGATTGGTTAACCTTTTGACTGTTTGACTCGTTCTTAATCGAGGCACTTTTTGATACATATTCGTTTTAATCGAGTAAATTTGACATCGCTGTAAATTGCTTAGTTTTTGGACTACGTTTACGGTTTTAACGTCATTTTTTAGAACGCAAAAAGTTTTATAATATACTGCCATCTATTGAATTATTTTACAAGTAAAAAATCAATTAATTGATGATTTATGTCAAACAAAAACTAAGCACTGCCTTTTCACATCTTTTCTTGAATCTTATTGGCTGTTGAAATTTTGTAAACTCTTCCGATCTGGAAAAGCTCCGCCTTCTCATCATCTTTTCTTGAATCTTATTGGCTGTTAAAATTTTTATATGGCTGCCAAAAATTAAAAATTTACGAACGCTTTTGTTTTATTTTGAAAATGATAAACGAATGTTTTAGAGCATTTTAAAAATATTTTTTGATGAAATACAAATAAAATACAAATTATTTTCATATAATATGTCAAAATAAATATTATTTTACAAAAATAGTTACGATTTTAGCAAGAATTATTTATTTATTGCAAAGTCGGGAAAAAAAAATCATAACGTGAAATTACGATTGCCGTTTCTTTTCATGTCAACCGTAACAAATATTTTTAAAATTAAAAATCAAAATTTATTTTTGAACAAACTTTCGTTTATTTTTATAATGTTAGAAATTACTAATATACTTTTTAAAAACGAAACTAAAGTGAATATATTTAAAAAAACGGTCAATAACTTTTGAAAAATTGATACATTATTTTGTGCATCGGCCAATTAAAAGCTTTGAGTGATACCACCTGCAGCGAATGAACAATTGGACAGTTAAAGGGTTAAGAGATAGCTATTTAAAAACCCAAAATTCTTATTCACAGCCTATCAAGCGAATGTTTTACACCACAGGATCTTTTTAAATTTTTTATTCCGAAAATCAAATCTGGCAAATGTTCATAACAGAATGATCGAAAAGAATATGACTTATTTTCTGAATCGAAAATAAATTGTCATACACACACACAAAAAAAAACAACAACATATATTTTAATGAGAACTCATGATCAAAATTAATATTATATATTTAGTAAATACAATTATTTTATATTTTGTATTATACCAACATTGTGTTGGCACATAATAATTTTGTCTAAAAATTATTAAAATAAAAAATTCGTTAAAAGAAATAGTATGTAAAAGTTTAAGAGTTTTTTTTTTTATTGCAGTTTGTTTTCGAAAAACGTAAAATTAAAAGTCAAAGAGTTTTTTGAAATAAAAGTTACAATTAAGTAATTAAGAGGGGGGAGGGGATTTGCTTTAGAAATGTCAAACTAAAAGTTTTAAGTTTAAAGAGTTTTTGCTAAAAACTATTAATTCTTAGTTTGACGGGGAAAATTAAAAGAAGTTGATTTCAAATAATTTAAAAGTTTAAAAATATAAATCTCTTTTTATTTAAGTTAAAGAGGAAAAAAAAGACATCTTAAAAACTAAATGGTGAATTGATCTTAAATTATATATGTGCGTAAATGACGAATTAATAGGAGTTTGTTAGTAAAATATATATGTGCGATGTAAATATAATAAATCTATGTGTATTAAATATATAAAAAAAAATGATATAGAAAATTATCATTAAAAAACACAGCGATGGCTATTAATTAAAAATGTAAAATTAAAATGTTTGCGATGGCTGCTAATTAACATCTCCAACAACAGGATTAAAAGCTTATCTCGAGGAATGCAATTAAAAACCAGAAAGGAATGTCGACAACAGATATTGCCGGCGGACATCAAAACGACAAAAGGCCTTAAGTAAGAATAGTCGTTTCTCATCGGACAAACAGTTGAGATTACAATTTAGAGTGAGCAGTTTAAAAAACAATTTAGATTGTGCAATTGAGATTAAATCAGTAAATAATACAGTGTTAAAACCCAGTCAAGCCCGAGATTTAGGTCAGGGTAATTCTACAGCCATGCTTATATATATTTTAGTTTAGTCATAGTTAATAGGTGTCTCATTGTCTTCTCCGATTTGCTAGTGGGCCGGATTAAAATTAATTCTCGTGTCATCATTGTTATGTTATCCATTAAGTGTTTGATCTGGGGCTTAGAGAGTGGGTTCGAATTCAGCTGGTCCCTGACCTAAATCTCGGGCTTGACTGGGTTTGAAGTACAGTTTGTGAGTTCCAGCTCATATTAGATGGATAAACATGTTTTGACCGGTACAGTATAATAATTATTATGGCATAATTGAAAATTTTGTATATTAATAGTTTTTTTAGTTTATATAAGATGACATTTTATATAAAATAGTAAAGTTTACATTAAAACGTAGATGTTAAAATGACTATTGATAATATATTTATATTTTATGTCATATTTTGATTCTTTTAAAACTAATTTTAAAAATGAGCATAATTTAAACTATAACTCACAAGAAAAATATTCTACAATGAAACTTTTTTTTTTAAATAATAAAATGAAAATTTATATTTATCAAACTGTCTTATTATTACAGAAAAAAATATTCTGTAACAAATTTTAAAAATTTATTACAAAAATAACGATTATTATGTTTTCTTTAAAAAACCCAAAAACAATACTAGGTGAACTATAATAAAGTATGGATAGTCTCATTAAATTTTATGATATATCTTTAAATTGAAATAATAAATTATGCTTAAATAATCGCAAATAATAACAGATTATTAATTGATAATGATCAAGTGTTATTGCTCAACAAAAATATTCTGTTAACTAACACTTATTCTATCTGCTGCTTTTGGTTAACAATTTGATATATAAACTGTAACCATATATTTTAGTATAAAATATAATAATTGATGTAACTGGTATAAAAATTTCTCTGTCTTCTTTTGGTGATTTGATTGGCTTGATTTGCACTTTGAACAGATTACTCTCTTATATTCAAAATAATTTATTAGAGAGAATGGGTAATATTTTGCCTTACTTGTTGTCTATATTATTTTAATAAATTTAAATTGCTTCTTTCCATATACTAATTCATATCAAAATGTTTAACTTTTTAAAAATTTGACAACACATTAAATTTGGTAAAATATTATTAAAAATAATAATAATTTTTATTTGTTTAAAATGGTCTTAAAAATTATTTCCATTGAATTAAAAAAAAAAAAAAACCATTTGTTCAACTAAATTTAATTATTAAAAATAAATACAATAATTACGTATGCGTTTCAATGTAAAAAAGAAAGGAGCGCGAATTTAAAAGAAGATCGTCTGATAGTGTTGCTTTTGGAGGGAGAAAGAAAAGAAAATGGTAAAAATGCAAATGGTGTAAATATGATAAGCTTATTTTAAAATAGTTAACAAGTAAACGGATTACCATGAAGTTTTCTATAAACGTAAAAATAACATAGTGGTATTTAATAATAAGATGAATTGCTAAATTTAAAAGTCTGTTCAAGTCGGCTGGCCAAGTGGATCAAATCGCCAGTAATAATTTTCCAATATTACATTTGAAATATGTCGGAGCTTCCCAGTTTAAAAACAGAATTAAATGCAAGATTTTGGTATGTTTTAAAATATTTATTATTCTACAATTTGGAAAAATTAAATAAGTATTTTAATTACAGAAGTTTTATAAATATAAAAATTTGCTTTTTAAAAAAAGAAGAAGTTTAAATTAAAGTAAAATGTTAAAGTTATTAACATAGTTTAATATTTCCGTTTATAATTTTAATAAAAAATATAGTATTGATTGATATTTAACTTTGCAATGCCAGTAATATATTTGCTAGTTAATTTGTTTACCATTTGGATAATAAAAACAGTCTTCAAATAATTAATCAAAGCTATTTTCTAATTTTATCGTCAGTTTGAAATGATTAAATTAATTGCTATAATTAGTATTCCTAGATTTAAGCGTGGATAAATAAATATTAGCATGGATGTGATAAACTTGGAACAGTTTTAATAAAGAAATGTAGAAATTAATAACTTATGAAAAAACATTTTCATTTGAACTCTGTGTGTCATATCATTGGAATTGTTTCATGTTTATGGAGCCACGTAAAATCGTTAATCTAATAGTGCTTATAATAACTAATACAAATGGATAAAATTACATGTATGGAATTCAACTATAATTGTAGCTATTACTTCGTATATTTATTGTTCGACACATCGTACATGGATTTCACGGATCATATTTGTAGTTATAAAATGCTATACAATTTAATTTGTGATACACACACCTGCTAGAATTCATGTATTGAACTATAAAATGCTATACATTTAATTTATATCACACACACACCTGTTAGATTTTATGTATTTGATGAATAATGCATTACTTTAATTTTATCGTTATATGAACTTGCATGTGAAGTTCATAAGTTATATTTTATTAAGTTTAAATTAATAGGGGTTGAATAAAATACTTATTCGAGAGAATAGCGCTTGCGAAAAAGCTTGAAAAGTACTAAATGAATTTATGAGATGTATCAATTTTTATGGGGCATTTTGTGAGTCTTTCCAGATTTCTATTCCTATACTAATATTACTTATATTATATTACATATGTTTTATTTTAAGCAAGATAAGTTAGTACATTAGTTGTCCTGATTAGTGTAACATTTTATTATGCAAGAACCCACATTTGCTAAAATGTTAGTGTTTTCTGAATGGTCAGAATAACTGAAGAGGATGATTTTGCACTTTAATGTGAGGTAAATAGTAATGTTGTTTTATAATGTTAAAAGGCATTAATCTGTGCCGGTGGTTAATCCGCAGATTACTTAATTGCCATTTTTTGTATTTTACACTCATTCCTGTGCTGGTAGTTAATCCGCGAAATTGTGTAATTATACTTATTACTTTATGATGGTGTATAAATCCACAAAGCGTTTAGTGTTATTTAATTCCTATGTGTAGATGAATGCATCCACAGGAATATGGTTTTACTTCATAGATATAAGTTGGGCAAAGTATTTTAGTTATTCTGCTAAATCATCTTCTTCCATTGGTAAGTATAATTTATAAGTTAGATCATTAAATTGTAGCAGGACATTCTATTCAAGTTACCTCATAATAATTAATTGTTGGTTGATTATTATTTACCTGAATGTAAGTTTAAATTTTCACTTTATTTAATGATTGCATTATAGCTAAATCCTACAGATATAATATTATTTATTATATTATTATAAGTTTACGGTATAGATTTGTTGAATCTGGAAATGACATTAGATGTTTCATGAGTTGATGTTGAATTTAGTATAATTTCCTCAATACATTCATTATATCAAATTGAAATATAAGGTATGATTAGGTTTTTAAAAACCGTACCTATGATATGTTATTGAAGAAAGTCGATGGAATTATAATTTATTTATTTTATTTGTTTATTTATGTCTTTAATTATAACATTAGAATTAATTACTTATTATTCATAAATTTGTAAATAAATGATTTATAATTAAACTTACTGTGCCGTTGCTATTTGTCATTCGTAAAATCAGAAATCATAAACCTTGGATAGAGCATACATTGAAGTACATACTATCGTCAACATGATATAAGAGTTTAGTGATATTTTGAGAAAACATTTGGATGCTTTTCGTCTTTGGTAGTTTATGATGTGTAAGGTACAATAAAATCCCATTTACCTTTTCCATCATTTTAGCTTTACGTAGTTGATTCTAGTATACAATATAAATTGATTATTAAACCTGTAAACATATTTACCAGATAATGACATGATTGAATATATTTACTTAACGTTTTTAAATTGTCATTTGTCAGTATAATAAGAGTCTCAGTGATATAGTAAACTATAAAAAAAAGAACCCAAGTATTTATGTTTATTTATTGCAAAGCTTTACCTGGACTAGCATTTGTATTAGAAATCATATAGATGGTTTCAAATTTCATAATCTTATGTAATTCCACAAATTATGCCATCTTGTACATGGTCGGCCATCGAGTCTCATACAATGAAAATCGCAAATTAAGGTTTGAAAGATAATAACATTACATACTTATAATTTGTTTAATGTATTTTATCATACTACTATGATAGGTCTTCGCGGTACACCCTGGCTGCGATCAAATTAAATCATAAAAAGTTTATGTTATATCATTGGTTTGGTCTGTGGTAAGTTGCTCCAGATTTTGGCTGTGGTCTTTGGTGCATAATATAGATGGCATGATATGCTTTTGGTTACAGCTCTTAATAACTGATAATGTGCAGCGGGAATTGATCGGTAATCGAGGTTACAATTCTTAGCGCACTTATGTTTTGGTGATATTATGTAGTTGGACAGCAATCGAACGGTTACAATATATATATTATTTCAATACCACTGCTACAATACAGTAATTACATACAGAAATATTCTTCAGAAATGTATATTATTCATATATTTATATTAGAAACTCTAAATTTTCAGTAACATATGCTATAAAAATCATTATTACTACTAAAAAAAAATTTTTAATATTTGCTACTAAAATTATAAAAGCTAGAATTTAAAAAAAACTATTATAATTCTTACCAGTAATTTCTGAATTAACAACACAGTCTTTTGAAGCCTGGCACAATGCTACATATCCACCCTAAAAAATTATTTAAATATGTCATTATTAAAATAAAAAAATTAATATGAAAACTACAACACTCACAACAGTATAAGAAAAACAATGTATGCAATTAACTTAACTAATACTAAATAGCAATTGGCTAAAAACAATAACAACAAAAAAATGAAATATTTTTTTATAGAAATTATGATTATCAATCCCTACTCTCATATATCCTATGTAGTTTAGCACATTGATAAAATAATGAACTCAAGAACTAAAGCTTTCTGGATTGAAGCTTAATCTTTCATTGTTAGTGTTTGAACATCATATGATCTCATAAGCAACATAGTATTTAATTAATTGTATTTCAATCATAAATGAATATCTATAAATATAAAGAGATGTTAAGATAATAATAAGAATATTATATACTGAATATTAATTTATGCATAAACGTATATTTATATACACTAATAAAAATGTTGACTAGTCACTTTTGATGAGGACACATAGAATCACAAAAATCTGATAAGGTCAGATCTGATTTAAAAACATTTTTAAAATGTAAGAACAGAGGAAGTAATGGCACTGAATCAGAAATTATAGAAAATTAAAGTTTGTTGTAAATTTAGAGATTTTTTTAAATCTTTGTACTTCAGATTTTCTTATTCTAGACTTCGGAGGAAAATCTCGATCAAAACTTGGATGTGGACATACCTGGTCTAGCTCATTATTTTAATACACACAAAAATAATAATAATAAAGAACTACAGTACTTATAAAACAGATATTTAAAAACAAGTTTAATTATGGGATTAGAATATTAAAATGGTAACAACTTTTCCAGATATTTGTAAAAAAAAAAGTGATATGTTTTTATTTCTATTTTATATTGAAATATCTATTTTCATATTATGATTTTATGTATGTTTTGTATAGGATATTGTCTTGATAATGATTATAATTACACAAAGGAAATGTAGGATTAAATAGAAAATATATTGATGCATATAAAATAATAAGTTTTTAAATAAAATATTTTGATATCGAATTGAATTTAAAAAATTCATAAAATATAATGTAATATAAATAAAAATATATTTGGAAAATGCATATAATATAAAAATAACTTATTGAAAAGTGATATTTACATGATGCTGTGATTTCACTAACTTTCAAAACTATGATATAAAATTCAAATATTCAGATTCAAATTACAAAAAAAAAAAAAATCAAGTCAGATGTCACATGACCTAATTTAATAAGCTTGTATTTACAAATGTTATATACACCTGGGTCTCGTTTTACGCGGTAGATAGGTTCCTCAGAAACCACGCACAAAAGAAATCGCACAAAAATAGATGTAACTTACCTTGAAAATGGGGGATACGGACTGTGATTTTTCAAAAATCGCATAAAAGCAAAACACCAACGTAAAATTACTTTAAAATTCGCGCAAAAAAAAATAAGGAAATAAAATATGACTAATAAAAAATTTCAAATTTGAAAAAAATTGACACAAGGCAAACTTTTTTTAACTATAATATTTAATTTTATTCAAAACAATATATTTTTATGCATAATTTACATTTTTTTATACACGTTTTAATTATTATTACTATTTGCCGATAAACAGGTTCATTTGCAAACTGGTAAAAAATCAGATACAACTAGGCCAACTTCACTCTCATGTTGTGCTAATGGTTTTCTGGTGACAACGTAATTAATCTAGCAACTAAAAATTAAATTTTTATTTTTGTCTTTAATTTTTAATTCCGTTTAAAAATCAAGTTTCGTTTCACATCACATTAATTTCAGGTCACCTTACGTAATTTTTAAATTGTTAATTACAATTAAAAATCAGATTTTAATTTTTAATTGTCAAATTTAATTGTGCCCACTGCTATTACTCACCTTTTAAAAATAAACTTGCGGACACTAAATGATTAATAATTGATTACATTATTTTATAAAAAGCAAAAACAGAATGTGATTTAAAATGCAAAATTAACACGCACAACATTTGAACAAATTTACATTATAATCTTGTAAAATTTAAGGTGTGTACATAAAATGTGGAAATCATGATTTTAATTTCATTATTGCATAAAATCTTACTATTATAAAGCACTGAAAATATTGAAATTATTAAGATGAAAGTCGAATTCCAATAATGTGCTATTACTTTAAATATGACATAAGTGCGCAAAATTTATTATTTAAAGTAATAGCGCATTATCGGAGTTCGACTTCCGATCTAATACAGTGTTAACGCATAAAAGAAAACCGCATACAAAAATATTAAGAAGAAACATGAATCGCATAACTTCAAAATCGCATTAAATAAATCCGCGTAAAACGAGACCCAGGTGTATAGAGCTTGCAAAACAAGCTCTTAACAAGCTTTGTAGAATATCCCCAATCTCAGACCGATTTTTGCTATTGGCGTCCTCAGTGAGGTGCTAGGATATTCAATCATTAGATTAAAAAATACCGGGACAAGCCCAGCACTTTATCTAATGTATAACTATTAAGTAGAAAATCTGAAATTTTCAGACATTCATGTCTTCCAATCCAGCTATCTAACTTAAATAACCATATGGGACTGAACTAAGTTCAGATACACCATATATTAATAGCTTTAGCAATATAAAATCACCAAAGGCATCACAGCAAAAAATAAAATTACAAAAAAAAAAAATCAAGTTAGATATCACATGATCTAATTTAATAAGCTTGTATTTACAAATGTTATATATAGAGCTCGCAAAACAAGCTCTTAACAAGGTTTGTAGACTATCCCCAACCTCAGAACGGTTTCTGCTACTGGCGCCCTCAATCCCATATGGCTATTTAAGTTAGATAGCTGGATTGGAAGACATATGAATATCCTAGCACCTCACTGAGGACACCAATAGCAGAAACCGGTCTGAGATTGGGGATTTTCTACAAAGCTTGTTAAGAGCTTGTTTTGCGAGCTCTATATATAACATCAGATTTAAATTGTTAACTATATTGCTCAATTTTTAAATTAACTTTTCTTCTTAACATGTAAAATACAGTTGCAAGCACAACAACAGTAATACAAATATCAAAATAAAATATTTAAAATCTAAATTAATGAACAAATTGCTATTTATATTTTATTTTAAAAATCAAATGTTGGATAGTGTAACCTTTTGATTGATTATTCATGGTAGGACTAGCATATAAAATCTATATTATAGCTTCAAATTTTTTAATTTATAATTTAGATAATAGTAACGGTATAAATTTTGGTATACTATGAATAAATGACGTAGTGCATAAAGATTAAAGATAGAATTCTGTAAAGATTTAATAACCATCATTATTTATAATCATTTATATTATAATCTACTATATAATTTCAATACAATAGTTGTTAATCCAAATAAACATCGTTACTTATAAATTTGACTTGAATTTATCTTTATTGCATTGAAAGAACAACTATAGATTACAAAATGATAATTTATTTTACAACGCCTCTAGCGGCCATCGTGCAGGTCAGGTTAGAGTACCTAGTAATATATTTTAAACATAAATATTTATTAAATATAAGGGATTTGAACTCAGACTTTTGAGCAACCTTCAACTATCCACATTAGCTCATACTACTGAACACATGATTATACACATGTAGAAAAGAGAAATAATCAATATATGTACTTCATACTGAGCCAGCACTCATCAATTGGTCCAAATTATCATCTCCCACATATATATATAATCAGTGCTAAGTTTATATTAAGGTAGCAAATCTTTATACTTTAATGGACAGGCTTCAATCTACTTCAACCTCCAACTCTTCAGTCATCCATACCATTGAAAATCTGATGATAGAATGCCCAAATCCCATGCTAATGACAATATTGTTGTTATGCGCATGTTGACCTCAAGTCACTCTGACCCCTCATGTATAGGACAGTATCAATTTAAATACATAGAAGAGGGATGGAGATGGACAGAATGCAGGCTTAATATGTAAGGTTAGAAATACAGGCATTCTTATATTTAGAACTTAATAGTAAATGTAGGGGATTTGAACTCAGACTTTCAAACAACCTTCAACTATCCACATTATCTCATACTACTGAACATATGACCACACACATGTTCCAGGTATAAGAATGCCTGTATTTCTAATCTTATAAATATTTATTATAAATTTTATATTTAAATTCAATTAATAATATCATATAGTAAAAATATAATTAGAATTAAAACTTTGGTCTTAAAGAAATCATTTAAATTAATTTCATTTGTAAAATATTTATTGATTTTAATTAGAAACAGAAAAATATTTAATTTAAATGCTGTAATAGTTGATTTGGGATAATGACCAATGAGATTTAAGTAAGTAGTTTTCTGATGCCACTTTATCCCACGGTTTTTTAAAAAAAAGATAGAAGTAGGCGATCGAGAAAGAGATTCATAAAAAAAATATATAAAGCAGATAGCTATTTTCAATTTCATTTTTTAGTAAAAAATTATAAGAGTTTTAAAATATTTCAAGTTTTAAATGGTAAAATAATATTTAAAAAGCTTTCTAAGGATATATTTTATAGCAATTGTTGAAGTCATAGAGTGAGTTCAAACCAGTTTTTTTTATTATGACCTAGTTGCATGTCTTAATCGTCCACTTATAACTAAGATGATATCTAAAGAAGTTTAAAAGAAAAACCAAAGTTGCTATTCTTATTTGAGATAACCATGAGAAAGAAAAGACAACCACATTTCTTCAAACAAAGATATACCAGCATTCACATAAGAAAGCAATTGTTTACTTATGCCAAATTAAGTATGTTTATTAGTCATATATTAAAAATGAGAAAGAAGTCTAAAATCTCTGGAAATAAAAGTTTAAAATGTGTAAAAATATTTTATTGGTTGTTAAAATAATGACTTAGTTGAGAGTCTAATGAAAATTAATATTCTGTTGGAATCGAACAATTTACATGTGATAAATAGCTTGAAAAAAAATTTTGAAGAAGAAAATGTTTAGCCTATATTTGATCATGAAAAAAAAAAAATGATGAAAAGATGAATTAATATTCCTCATGGTTAAATAGAAAGTGAAATCTTAGTATATTATTATATGAAAGGAATAATAAAATGAGAAGGACAATCAAAAAAATCTTTTTAATAGTAGATGAGTCACGAAGATGATACACTATAACACTATAATACAGAAAGTTAAATGAATTATTCATATGTATTTAAATCTTATGAGATTAATAAGTAACAGTAAAAGGGAAAAAATAAGTGAAGTAAACTTAATGATGAATTATTTAAACCTATTTTTAAGTTTTGTAACATGGGAAAAATAATGTGAAAATGTATTGAGATTTGTTAAACTCTTTCATTAATATATTTTCAACTATCCACACTATGCGCATGTAACTTTAAACTAGTCAAGAAGAAAAAATGCATCCAATTCAGAACTTTCGTCCAGTTAGTGTTGTGCTTGTTTGTCAATGTTTTGTTTAATTAAATAGACATTTTTTTTTAGCAGAAAGAAGACATGAGAAGCACCCAAACTTGTGAGGAATGGTCAACATCCATTAGGTTACTATGGTAGTATTAAAACAGGCATTGAAATGAGGTTTTTTAAATAAAAAAAAAAGAGAAAAGGATTTTAAATTTATTATTAATAGTTTTTTTTTTTTTTTGTTTGATATAAAATATAAATGCTAGGTATTCTAGTTAGTAATAATTGAAATAATTTTATATGCAATGTGGTATATAAAGTTAAAAGGCATTAACCCTGTTATTATTCATTCTTGTTTAAAAAAAAAAAAAGAATATGCTTAAAAATATATAAAGTATACATGAGTTATAACCTGAAAGAATGTGTGGAGTATAATATTTTAACTTTATATTTTAGCTGGTATATTGAAGCAATGGATCTGAAGCCCGATCCATGCTTCACATCTTCCTATAAACTTAATTAGTATTGTAGACCTGAATTAAGTTTATAGTTCAATATCAGCAGGGTTTTGCATTAGAGTTAAAAATAATTATGCTTATCAAATGTGTATTACATTTAAATATTTTGTTTTAAATAAATTTCATTCTATTAATAAAAATTGCTTAACCTATTAGTCAAACATATATATACATCTAGCGTATATATATGAGTTAATGCAAGATTCTGCTGAAATAAAATGCTTATTCTACTATAAAAAAATAATAATATATTGTTGTTAAAATTTTGTTAAAATATTTAGTATGATTTGATTTTGAGATAAGCCCGCCAACATTTTCTAAAAGAATGTATAGTTTTGATTAGTGAGCCATTCAAGTCTAATTAAAGATGGCCTTCTCTTTCTTTCTTTTTAATTAATAGAATTCAAACTTTAAAGAAAGAAATCTAGAGTAAAAAAGTAAAAGTTATTTTTAGAAAATGTTATTTTGAAACAAAGGAGCATGGGGAGGCTTATCAAGATCTCAGATCATACAAACAATAGAAGGTAGCTGACAGAGAGGGTATAAATAGAAGCGAGAACAAAAGACTAGATGATTCAGATTTTTCTTTTTGAAGGATTCAGATTTTTCTTTTTGAAGGATTCAGATTATTATTATTCAGATTTTTCTTTTTGAAGGAGTCAGATCATTCAGATTTTTCCTTTGGAAGGATTCAGTATTCAGATTTTTCCCTTGGAAGGATTCAGTATTCAAATTTTCCTTGTGAAGGATTCCGTTGATTCAGATTTTGCTTTTGAAGGATTCATTGAGAGTTTTCTTGCTGGTTATTTCAAAGTTTTCTTGAGAGTGCATTCATATTCCTTTTTGGAGAACTCTCTCCGATTTGCTTCACATTTAGCTTGTGCTCCAAAAAGTTATACAACTGTCGTTTTCAAATCATGGAGAAGTTTGAACATGCTCCAGTTAAAAGCCATAGTATTTTGAAGAAAATGAATATGCTCGGCTAGGCAAATAAATAGCTTTGCCTATCGCCGAGGTTCCCGAATACCATCCAAAATGCTATAGTATCCACTCAATAGTCATCTGAACTCTGTGCCGTGTCTGGAGAACTTTTCGTGAAACCATACTACATATTTTCATTGTCCGGACAAATACCTATCGACGGTCGGATCAAGCCACGAACGCCGTAGGGAACATGACCAAGGAAAAAAGGACGGTAATCGTATCTCCTCTATTGAACTATTTCTTATGCTACCTTTTGTTCATATTTTTTTAATCGCTTCATTGAATTATATGTATTTGTTATGTAACCATTTTTCTTAGACTAGTCTTAATTATATATATTGTGTGATCATCTATCTATATTTAACCTTTTTCCCTTCGCTATTCTTCCTTACTAACCTGTGTAAATATTTAATATTAAATTTGCGGTTAAGTTTAATAGTTAATTTTTGTTCATTTAAAATCTCTTTCCAGTTTTATTTATGTTTGTTAATTAAATACGAGTCAGTTTCTTTTGTGTGCCAACTTGATCTCTATGATAACGCCTCTTTTGTCCGCCATTAGCTTTACGTATATCTGATTTAACTATATACGTTTTGAATAATTTTAAACACTGTTTTTAGCGCAAAGCAATTAGAAATGCTTTGCGAAAGATTCTTTTTTTTATCGTACTTTATCGAGAAGATCGAGTTGACAATTTTTAATAAAATTGGGAAAGATTTAGACCGCAAACCTATTAATCTGTTTTTATTGTCTAATTAGTTTGTTTCATTAATTTAGGGGAATAGTGGAGGCCATTAAATCATTATTCCTATTTTAAAGTCATTAATTAAATATCTATTATGTAACTAACAAGCTTGACTTTTGCTAAATTTGTTCTAAATGCTTTATTTTACTTTTCAATGATCCAGGCACGCAAAACACATGTTTCTTAGTACTTTTATTGCACATTTAACTATTTAGCTCTTTATGTGTTTCCAGTCCATGTCTCTACCGCTGTGCTAAGCTTGGCCGGTTGAAAAATAATTTATGCATGGCTCAGATGGTGTTGTTTGTTCGTGATCAGGCCTCGAGAATAGGCGAATGGGCAGAGGTCATAGTATTCTTGATTTAATATCTCGCGTATGAGTGGCTTCGAGGTACTTTCGCCTAGTATTCAAACTGGGTAAACCAACATACATTATCTGACTGTCACAATATATTTTCAAAAAAACTGAATGGTAAAATGTGTTTTGTAGAGATAATTCAAATGTATTATCATAAAGTATATTTGACAAAGGGGAATGAACTAGTGGAGATAAATAAAATTTCATAGGATTGTATAAAAATAAAGTAAACATATTATAAAATGTAATGTTATTTGTGAGAATAAGAAGAGTGAATGTTAATATAAAGAAAAAAAAAAGTATCATATTGATAATGATAAAGGTAGACTATTTGTTTTGTAAGATGATCTCAAACGTGGATAGAAAATATTTATGGGAAGATTAAATTATATTATTAGTCCATAAGTAATATAATAAGAGATGCTGAAGACACAATAGGGAAAGATGAGTTGAAATTTCAGGATAGGATTTAAAATATCATCCTGAAGAACTGATTGAATAGTTGAATAGGATTAATCTTCACAATACCCAGATAGTTTATTACAAAGAGACGGGAGGGTTTTCTGCAAAGACATGTGTGTAATATATACCATAAGTGCTTACTGAATAAGCTAGGGTAAAATTGGGGCAAGATCATTAGGAAAATGATTACCTGCCAAAATATGACACCTCATAAATAAAAGAAACCTCTATCCCTCTATTATGATATTGTAATGAATGTTTAAGACACCATTACAAAAATTATAGTTTTATAGGGGTGAAGAAAATAAAATAAATTTTTATATAAGGTTTCGTTTGTAAAACTTGATTAAAAGTTTTTTTTTAATGCTTGTACAAATATATATGTATGTGCGTGGGAATTATATTTTAATACCACAGTTATATTTAGTTTTTAATTTTAATTTTGAAAATAAAAGAAAACTAAGATTATTTTTTTTTGTTAAATTTATGTAAAAGTAAAGTGTACAAATAGATTGCTTTTCAGATTTGGGGATTTAGATTGATAAGGCTAATTAAAAAAGAAAGAAAACAAAAAGAAAAGAATTTTTCATTAGTTAATTCCTAGATCTGTAAAGGGCAATTTATTTTGTTAATTAGATAACTATTGTTATCTAGATCGAGAATTTTTAAATTTTAATTAAAAAGAAAAAGTTTGGTAATTGGTTTAGGAGATATGATTCAGATATAACAGGTTGAATCATGCCATTGGATTATCTTGGACTAGCTTTCAATACTGGCATCAGCTAGAATACTTGCACCAGCGCAAAGAGACAGACACCAACTTTGACAGGAGAATTGCACGATTCCTGCCAAAATACTTGGAAAGAACGATTTCTGCATATTCTGAAAGCTGATCCAGTAATTATTCTACCTAGAATGGACATTAAACCTACAGCAAGAATATTTTCTTTACTATGATGTGCTAAGCTTCTTGCCAGGACAGGTTCGGACGTCCTGTGTCTCCATTAACTGCCTACAATGCCATAAGAACCGGCTCCAAAGAAACCACTAACCAACTCGCCCAAGCCTACCGTCCATGAATCCAGAGCAACGGACTAACCTAAGAAGTCTAGTGCACTAGCATTGAAATAAATTATTAAGGTACCTTACATTTTTGCAATTTAAATAATGTTGTCTTAGATTTGTTCCCTTTTGTTTTTAAATATAAATGTTTTTCAAGTTGTATCTTATGTAATTCGATTTCTGTGAGCTTGAAATTTTTTTTTTTAACGAGTGCTAGTTTCATACCTATTACTGTCCGTCCTATTTAAGTCTTAGTAAGTAAGATAGTAGTTTATTTATAATCTCACATCCCTTTTATTATAGAAAGCTGTCTGGATATTACAGACTATTTTAATTGACTTCTGGCTCGTGACCCATTTTATTATTAGTTCTACTTATGTCGTGAAACTTTATTTATAATAGACTATTAAGAAATATAATAGTTCTTAGTTTTATTTCTTCAAGCTTCCAATTCGTTTATTAGGGGCACGTACGATCGTTTTAACCCTCTCAATAGGTAGATCGTGAGCTCCTAGCCTGTCTCACTCAGAGGGAGGTCAATCGATTGAAAGTAATAACTTTCAACACTCTTTTTATTATTATTAATGTTTTGGAAGCTACTTTCTTATTTCTTAGTCTATTAAGAAATATAATAGTTCTTAGTTTTATTTCTTCAAGCTTCCAATTCGTTTATTCGGGGCACGTGCGATCGTTATAACCCTCTCAATAGGTAGATCGTGAGCTCCTAGCCTGTCTCACTCAGAGGGAGGTCAATCAATTGAAAGTAATAACTTTCAACACTTTTATTATTATTATTATTAATGTTTTGGAAGCTACCTTCGTATTTCTTCTGTTTCGACATAAATCTCTTTTCCTAACTATGGGTTATAAGCAGGAAGCTAACTTCCTCTGTCTGGCGTGAGATCACTGTATACTTACTAATACTTCTGCTACTGCCAGTATTTTGCACTCTTTCATGCACAGGAAATCGCTCTCAAAGCCTTATAAATATTTTAGTTCAATTTTGACGAATGTACGTGTAGTACATATTTTAAGTGTGCTTTAACGATTATTATTTAGATTTATGTTTATTTAATCATACTTTTAATAAAATTATTTATTTATTCATTTACTTAGTTGATTTTGTTTTCTGTTGCTACCTTTCCAACTCACTGAACAAAACATAGATCTCATTTGCTTGATTGAGCTAGTCCGGCGCATTCGATTCGCATATCCTGTAACCCCTTAAAAATAAATGTCTAGTTCCAAATTTCGGACTAGTGGCGCCCTAGCGGTCAGTTTATGCGAGTCTAAAGCTTTTGTCCGGTATAATATAGTATTTTTGAATAAAATCAGTTTCTTATCTATGAAGTTTTCAGGTAAATTAAAATACAATAAATAGGCATCAAAAGTTGCCTAAATATTTTAAGAATTTTATAGTTTGTCTTCCTAAGTTTTGATAGATTAGCCTAAAAGTAGTAAGACCATATATGGAACAAATATTTTGTATTTGAATAATAATTTGAATAAATTATTATATGAATCATCATACCTGAGATCAAAGATAAACAGACAATATAAGTGAGAGATAAAGAATGAATGTATAAAATGAATTACATTATATGAAAAAGAGTCCTTAATTTCATTATTCATTTTGAATACATTATAAATATTGTTTTATTTTTTTTTGTAACATTACTACAGCAGCAACAATTTGGTTGATAAGATTCTAGTGCAATATTTTTTATACCAATGTTGAAAATAAAATATAATTTAAATACTATAATTTTATTAAAATATCTGGAGTTACAAAATATAAAGTAAATAGAGAAAGATGACTAAGAAGATAACCACTAGATAACTCATGAATTGTAAAACTATATATTAGTATGAAAGCATACGTGATGTTAAAAAAAATAAACTTATGATTTTAAAAGAATTAGATACTGAACATGGGAAGGGTTAAATGTATATAATAATTATTATGTCTATCTGTGATGAATGTCTATAAGATTGTAAATTTATAAACAGTTCAATGATTATTTTGTTAGTGAATCATTATTAATTGTTGTAAATAAATAAATATTTTGATTTAAATTTTGTATTAGTAATTTTATTGCATTTGAGAGTCATTTCCATCACAAGGTCATATCAATAAAGTGCATTATTCACATGGAATTATACATAGCATATATTGATTATATGCTTTATCTGAAGAGTTATATTTAAGAATTTATAATTGAACATTAATTATCAATTGCTTTTAAATTATAACTATATTAAAGGGGGTTTGTAGTACTTCCTGTTTTATTAGATATAAAAGAATCTTGAAGAACTATGTAAAAATTATTATTAAGTATTACAAAACGGAGAGCCTATAATAAAAATTAACAGTATATTTTAAGAGTCACATTCTGATTTTGTAATCTAATTTTGAAATGTATCTTATATCACAAATTTAGAAGTATTATATTATTTCAGAGTATAAATTACTGCTCAAATATATTTTAAGGTTTGTAATTCTGAAGGATCTAATTACAATGGGTGAAAGCTGAGTAATTAAGAAATGTACTTAATTGAGTTAGACTTTGTAGATAATAATTGTGTAATAAAGCTTTTGATTATAATAAAAATGAGTATTCTAGAGTGATTGATATTATAATAAGTACGAGAATAAATCTTAGGAAAGTAAATTAAATTATTCAAGTGAAGGTAATGAATAGATATAGTGATTGTTAATTTTCATGTCTTCTTATTATAGTTGGATTAATTTTCAAATAGGTGGTTAATCACAGTTTGTAATAGTAAGTGTAATTTTATTTAAATGGTTGGATCCCAGTAAGATACCTCTTGTGCTTCAATTATTTAATTATCAATCTAATTATTATATTATACTATAGATAGAATACTTATGATCCCCGAGATAACCATAGGATAGCATTAATTCTTTTAATTTAATATGTAATTTTTCTTAATGTTATTATTTTGAGATTCAGAAATTATAGAAGAGTAGTTAAAGCATTATTTAGTTGAAATATTATGTTAGTCATTGTTTGTTGTGGGGATTTAGCAGGAGAATTTGCACAATAGCAATGCCATTGTGGAGTGTATTTTATATATTTCTCAATGTTAAAACCTCTATGTTGTAATCGTCCTTAAATTCTATCTTATGTTTTGATTTATCGCAAGTTTCAAAGCCATAAAGAATCTTATACTTTATTGTTGTTATTAGAAACCAACAACCATTCTTGCTATTAAAAGGTGAGAAGGTTACCTTGACAGCAGTGAGAAATATTGATTACTATCTTTATTGTGAATGTTTAGGTGGTTACTGGTTGGTTTCTAATTACATAATTATCCTATTTAACTTTAAGCATTATTTCATTTATTGTTGTTATACTTGATTGTTGAATCTTGAGCTAGTATAGTAGAGGGTAAAAAGAAAAGGTAGGGTAGAGGTATTGAAGAACTGGAAGTGAAAGTTACAATAGATATAAATAAACTGTATATGAGGTGTGATAATTTAATTCCCGGAATGCACCTACATAAAATATACATATGGAAGGGTATACTGATGGTTACTGTCACCCTCAAAGTAGACCCTTGTACATACACTGATTAAAATGGTGTTCCTGCCAGTTCTGGAAACAAACCTGGAACTCATTTTCAGAAATTATGATGAGCAGCTCCCTCATATTCTTTTGAATATCACTTCATTCTTTCAGCGCAGTTTTTAATTTTTGAAAATAATCAAAAATCACAGATTGATAAGTCAGGATGGTCTAGTTGTATGAGTTTTTGGCCAAAAAGTCTCTCACAATGAGCGCACTATGATCCACTTTTACACCAAAGTATACATACACACAAATATTTATTAGCTTCTCAATAGCTAACTAACAATTGGCTCTAATAGCTTAAAATTTACACACAGGTAACATGTTCAATATTCATGTGATTTCAATATAATTAGGTCATGAGTGACATCACATGGCCATTCCGGGAATTAAATTATCACATCTTATATATGCACGTAGGTGTGTAAATTTACAGAGATTAGATAAAATAATGAGAACAAGGGTAATATCTTTGTAAATTTGGTATAGCACTACTATTTGCATCAAAAACTAATGGTATTCTATATGTGAACAATATCTAAAAAATTAGTGAACCCTTTTCCCACAGAAAAACTCTTTCAAGGATATCAACAGATTTCTCATTTTTCAAGAAAAGTCCATTAACTGGAAAAGCCAGTTTTATGAAATCATCATGTTCTCCAAATCAATATTCATTTACATGAGCTGTCATTTAAGAAAAGTTGTCTGATAACAGTGTTTGCTCTGTAAAATAAACATAAACTTTCTAAATGTTCAAATGATTTGTAATTGTGATGAGAATCAAGAGAATACTATATGGATGACTCAACCCTAATAGTTTCTCATACTATTGTTGAAAAAAAAAAATAGTCATTTATATATTTTTTTGAAAATTGTAAAACACAAATATTTCCAGCAATTAGTAACTATAAACAATAATTTTCCAATCACACAACAAGTTTTTAGTCACCCACTAACTAATTCTTATACTCATGGCATCACTATTTCAATACAGTAGATTGGCCTTGAAATTGCAGTTTGGGAACAAGTATTATGCTTATGAATCTTTAAATTAGAAGATTTTGGAGTGTTCAGATGTATAATTTGTATCTCAAGATTTTCTATTATTTTGACTACAATCCTTCATAATACTCATTGGTCACTCTCAATAAACACAGATTTACAACTACAATCGATTTTAAATAGCTTCCATTCTATTATTTTTATTGTATGTGATCATCATCTTTAAGACTATCTATTTTAAAACAAATAATTCAGCAGTTTTAGAAAGCAATGCTCCAATTAATCATGCACTGTAAAATGAGCTTTTTAAAAAAATATTTGTAAAATGAATGACTTCATGCGAAATACATATTACCTTCTTGGAGTTGTACCTATTTCTGTGTTATATGAAGTTAAGACTATGTATAGATCTAATATGATAGGTGATTTCATTATTTGGTCCAATCCCTGTGTGTGTGTGCGTGCGTATATCACATTATTTCTCTCTTTCTATATATATATATACTAAAAAAATAATACTAATAATACCTTTGGTGGAAATTTAAAAGGTGTTTCTCCAAAGTTAAATTCAATTTCTGCATTCTAAAGATAGATAAAATATATATATGTAATAATAATTAAACCATGATTTTAAAAACTAAATAAACATTGCTGAAATCAAATACTTTCAAATATTTATTCAAAATAGTACCTTGAGAACAGTTGCAGCAAAAAGTGGAACACTTTTAAGATGAGATGGAATTGTGAAAGCAGTTCCAAAATCTTTTTCTGTGTATAAAAGCAAATTAAAACTTGAATTACAAAAAAATAAATTTTAACTTTAAATATCAAACTATGATTCAACAAATATTAAGCTAGCTTTTGACCAATAAGAATTTCAATTTTCAAATCAGTTTTATAACATATACCAAATTATTCTTTTTAATATTAATTCAATAATTTCAATATCATGAGAAAATCTTTCACTAATCTTCACATAGAAAAATTGCAAAATAATTGATGTCCAAATATTTATGTGTTTTCCTACTTTAATAATTTATTAACTCATATATTTATCTTTATAAATTTTTCTACCTTTGACTAGTTAATAATTTTATTTCAATATAATATATCTTAATCTGAATGATCGCTACATATTTTAAATCCTTTTTCTGTCTATTTTTAGTTTTTTGTATAACAATATAATTATATAAAATTATAAACAAACCAGTATAAAATTAATCTTTATTGCCGTGGAAAAACAAATAAACAAACAATATTTTACACAATAACCTACATAATGTTAACAACTTTCTATACACTGACAATATAAAATTAGTACAATACATTAGTTTTTATTGATAGAAAATCAAAATGTCAAAATTACAATCAAAAATAAAATTAGAAAATTAAAATAGGATCACTTCATCTTATCATAATGTTAATTGCCATTTAATTTGAACATGATTTTAAATTCAATTTTATAATATTAATAAAGAGACATAGCATTAGTAATCAAAATAATCCTATAGCATATTATAATTCATAGTTAACATTCACACTAAAAATGAATATTTAAGAAAGAAATGTGCTTAGAAAGTTAACTATAAATTTAATTTTTAATTCTAATACTATTTTAAGAAATAATAAAACAGTTTTTCTGGAATTTTCCAATGAATCTTTTTCTGTATTTTCAAATAAAGGTTGTAATAATAGATATATGAAGAATGATAGAGAAAAGTTTTCATAAAATACGTTTTCAAACAATATGTCCTTAGCCGGCTTTTGACTACTAGAAGTCATAGATGTAGCATAAGTTGGGAGTTAAAACATAATTTTATAGTTAAAGGTTGTATGTTTTTTTTTGCTTCTTAGCTTTGATAAGAAGATATTGTTTAACCTATTCTGCAATTTTGTCCTTTCAGGTTAAGATTGACAGAGAATCAAAAAATTTACAAAAGAGACTGAATGATATTGTTTTTTTTTTTTTTATTGAAGAATAATTTTACTGAAAAATTTTGCTCAAAATTTCTGACTGCAAAATTATGTTCAGTGGTTTTACATTTTGAAGTCTTATGAATATTTATAATAGATCAACATATATCAGCTTCTAAAAAAAAAAAAAAAACATGGTTGAGAAATTATTTTACTCTTTTTATAAAATAGCTTTCCAAATTATGTAAGTGATATGTATGTATGTTGGGTAAGATAACTTTATATATATATGAATATAATAATGAATAGTATTTCAAAAGCTATAACAATCTACTTAAGAATAAAAAAAACATGGCAATTTTCCATTTTTTTAAACCATAGTTTTAATCATAGGAATGGTAAATTCATTTTTAACTTCATTAATTGAATGTTTGAAATCATTCGTTTTTGTTATTTTTATTTGCATATATTTTGATTATAATAGATATTTATCTTCAAAGAAATTAAACATGAACAGAATCCTATAAAGATATACAAAAATTATTTTTTTAAACATACTGCAGGGTAAAAGCTTCTCCAACAACCCCTCATAATGAAACAGTAAAGATGAGGTAGTATTCATAATATTTATCAAGAGTCAAGTAGTGAAAGATTTTCCATCTTAATTTTATTCTCTAGTTAATAATAGCTAGATACCCAATGAACAATTTCAATTTGCACTATTATAGTTCTCATGATGAATAACCATCTTTATTCATTATTAATATTAAAAATCTTAAATAAGATTATTATTATTTCTATTTATAAAAATATTTGAATTTGCTATAACAGAAAACATGACAATATACATAGATACATACATCCACATATGAACATGAATTATTTCCAAATATAGTTACTAAATGATCTATTGTGAAAAATTTACCATTTTTAGAATATTTGATAGTTCCCGCATCTAAATCTAAATAACATCCAATGATATCTTTAGCTCCAAAAGACTGTTAAAAAAAAGAAAAACATTTACAATATTTATATTATTAATATGAATAATTTAAAATTTTGGCAAGGTACTTAGAACCAAGATTATGCAATAGTATTTAATTTATTCATTTAATAAACCCACACTTGAATATTTATATAATTCTAAATTATCTGTTGAATTGTACCGGGTTATTTAATATCTATTCGAGATCTCTCTACTACATTTTTAAAAAAATATTTGACTTTTTGGGAGAATAAGGGAAGAAGTTCTAATTTTTCTTATTGAAAGCTATTCACAAAAAATCAAACCTGTTTTTAGCATTTATTATAAATATTATGATACTTCATAGAATTCAAACCTATGTAAAAATTATTCATTAAGATATTTATAAATAAGTTTTGAACATTCTAATTAGATAGGAAGAAAAAAATGAGACAAAAAATTAATTTTAAAAATAAAATATACAACGATTGTATATTAATCTGTGAACTATAAATGTCAGTTTATATAACATTGTCATAGAATGCGTTTATTTTACATTTTGTAATGCTGATGACTTATTTTTAGAGCATAATTTTTTTTACAAAATGACTTCAACAGCTTTCCCAATAGTAACTCTCTAATATATTCTACCCCAGCAATATGATGTTCTCCTGAAGAAAATAATTAATACTGCACTTCTACAGAATGTCTTTGATATAATCTTTAGAATATAAACTAAATCCACTTTTATAATGAAAACTACATTTAAGTTCACCCAAATTACTTTTCTTAGGAAATTTATAGTGCTTTTACAATAGTAAATTCAATATCACATTCAAAAAGTTGAAAAGCATATTAATTGGTATTTCAATCTTGCCCTTATATTTTTAGAATTTAAGATAAAATCATTAAATGAAACCATAACTCAAATCCATACTCAATTCATTAATTTGTTAAATATCACAACCCACAAAAGTTTTTGTTCCATCTCCCAAAAGCTATTAGATATTTAAATTGCTGATAGCATAGTTCGAGAAGGTGAACTATAACCAAACCAGTTAATAAACAACTATTTTTTTCAATATTAATCACTAAAGTATTTAGAGAATGCATTTAAGATATCAAGAACATTTTATAGAACATCTTTTGAATTAGAAAGATCAACACAATAATCAGCATTGTCATCTAACCTATACGATATATTAATATATAAAAACCATTTCAAGGCCATTGTCATAAAAATCATTGTTTTCATTTTAAATATCTTATGATTTTCCACCATAATATTTTTTCTTATATCATATGAAACTGTATAATATAAATAAATTTTGGTGGCCAATCAGCAAATATTTTAAACACTGCCATAAATACTTTTGAAACAAATAATTTGATCAAATTGATATAAGCAATATATAAATTGTGCTTATATTTACAACACTTTTTTTGTATTTGTGTTCCTTTATTCCCTAAAATAACACTGAACCTATGATAATCACATCAATGACCAGGAACACTCTATTCATTAAAATGCAAGCATAATTTTGTTTGAATTAAAATCAAAAAGCAAATCTTTTAGATTAATTTAAAGGTGATAATAATTAATCAATCAATCAACAATTATCGGTTGAAAATTGACTTTTTTTAAAAAAAAAAAGAAAGCTGTAATAGAATTTGATAAACTAATTTTTTTTTATTGATACACATGTATAATTATGAATTTTATGTATATTCAAAATAGAATTAGTTATTCTAAAAATTAAGGTCATTTATTATTTGATAAATTGGGTATGATAGAAATGAATTTCATTTATATAATTAATCAATTATTGTACCGCACATATGTGCGCAATTATATATACTTGTTTAAGTAAACCTAGCATAGGTATTTGTATTATAAAAAATATATATAACTTAAAATTTTTAATCATTTATTATATTTATATGATGATTAAAATATAAATCAATTGTACTGCATATCTGTATGCAAATATCCATGAGTGTTAAATAGACACATATGTAAATTTTAATCATTTTTTGACAATTCAAATGTATTCATTGTAAACTAATGTATTACACGTCTATGCAAATTATATACACCTGGGTCTCTTTTTACGCGGACTTATTTAACATGATTTTAAAGTTACGCGATTCGTGTTTCACCGGAAGTCGAACTTTTGCGCACTTACATTATATTGACAGTAATAGCACATTATTGGAATTCGACTTTCATCTTAGTAATTTCAATATTTTCAGTGCTTTATAATAGTAAGATTTTATGCAATAATGAAATTAAAATTATGATTTCCACATTTTATGTATACACACATTAAATTTTACAAGATTATAATGTAAATTTGTTCAAACATTGTGCGTGTTAATTTTGCATTTTAAATCACATTCTGTTTTTGCTTTTTAAAAAAGAACGTTTAATCAATTATTAATCATTTAGTGTCCGCAAGTTTATTTTTAAAAGGTGAGTAATAGCAGTGAAACGAAATTTGATTTTTAAATGGAATTCAAAATTAAAAAATTAAAGACAAAAATAAAAGTTTAGATACAGAAGAAAATGTAGAAAAAGATAATGAAACAGAAGTGGAACCTGTTCTTTTCACTTCCAAAATGATTCGAGAAGGTTTTCAACTTTCTAATCAGTTGGCAAATTATTTTCTTATTAATGACACTAATCACGAACGTGCTCTTAAATTCCAACGAGAGCTAAATGGTTGTATGTTTGGATATCGCGAGCTTCATAAACAATTAATAAAATCATCATCTCAAAGATTAAGTTGGTGCTAGTTATAGTTCCTCTTGTGAAGAATCTTTACAAGTTTGCAAACGAACCTGTTTATCGGCAAATAGCGTTAATAATTGAAACGTGTATAAAAAAATATAAATTACTGTACTGTAAATTATGCATAAAAATATATTATTTTGAATAAAATTAAATATTATAGTTAAAAAAAGTTTGTCTTGTATTAATTTTTTTCAAATTTGGAATTTTTTATTAGTCATATTTTATTTCCTTATTTTTTTTTTGTGCGAATTTTAAAGTAATTTTACGTTGGTACTTTGCTTTTCGCGAATTTTGAAAAATCACAGACCGCATCCCCCCTTTTTCAATGTAAGTTACGTCTATTTTTGCATGATTTCGTTTGCGTGTGTTTTCTGAGGAACCTATCTATCGCTTAAAACGAGATCCAGGTGTATAAGTGAACCCATTAAGAGATATTGTAAACTATAATAGTAACTTGAATTTTATATAGTAAATCACAATGTGGTAGTTTTTTTTTTGTTATTGTATGTTAATCAAAATCAGAGGGCTTAATTGATATTTGTATAGTCAAGTTCTACAGATTTAAATATCATTTTTTTGTTATTGTTATTAATAAACTTGTATTCAATTGTCAAAATTATTCCAGGAACTTATCAAGTTTTTAGAATATTATGTAAATCATTTCTTGATCACTGTAACAATTATAAATCTCATTTTCACTAAGCTAGATTCGTGCATAATGGTGTGATTATATGAAGGGGGGTATATATTAGTGCTTATGAGGCATCCAGTATGATTGATATATCCTGGTTCGCACATAAGATTATATTCTTTAAAGCCTCTGCATTACATTTCATTTAATTTAGTCTATTAAAAATTAAATTTATAGTCGCCAGTACATTAATGGTATTAAGTGGCAAGAGCTTTGATGATGACCAGCATATTTTAATATCCCAGCATTATTGTTTTTATTATTATGTATCCAGATGGATAAGTACTTAGTTGGTGCATCCAAATTAATGTTAAAATAATTGCCCAAGTTAGCAAAGGCTAAATAGTTGGCCTGGTCTTCAGTAGACCCAGTTCAAATCCAGTCACAAGATTGACTGTTGATTTATTCTATTGATGTATTGTTGATCATTCATGATGATGAATGGTTATTTTGAATATCACTTACTTATACTTATTGATATTGCTGTTGGATTCATAATTATACTTATAGTTGCTCTAAGGAGTTAACTGGGCTGATCTCATTTGTATAATCTCCGAGATCTCATGATCTACAATATATTTATGATTATTAAACTTTAGATATTTAATAATTAATTTTAAAATTTTGTTTACTTGATGAAGTTTTCCCATTATCCCAGGTTCACTTCAAATCCATATACCCTCATCCCATTACAATATATAGGTATATATACACACTAATGTATATATATATATTAATTAAGTGCATAAAGATAATCTAGATTATAATAAATCTAATTGCAAAGATATCTATCTATTTTTTTCTTTGCATTGGAAAGAGATCTAAATATTTATTTTAGTTCTTATTAAACAATTATTTGGCTAGAATCTGTAGATTAGTGGGTGTTGTTTCATATTGTAATGTTTTTCACGTTTTGCTAGGTTCTGGTAGGCCTTCTTTTACACACCATATAATGAAAGTTAACCAAGCTTGGAGAAGGAAAATATCTTGTTCCTATTTCCAAAAACATAGCTATATTTCCTGATTAACTGGCCTACTAATTATTGTGACTTATGCTGCCGGCGGAATTAGCTTTTTTAATAATTTTAACAAGGGTGCCAGGATTCATACAAGAATTCACTGAAATCCGCCGCGTTGCACATCGTAAATTAAGAAGAAAATAATTTAAAAGATCAGGATTATGATTTCCTGTAACTTAATTTTTTTTATTTTGAGAATATTTCTTCTGGGGCTTAATTAACAAATATTGGCAAAGGTAAATTACACATAACAGATTATAAATAAACTAACCATAATAACGCACAATGAAAAGTTGATAAAAGCAAAATATTTTATTCAAACAAATTAAAATATTCAAAAGATAAATTACTAATAAGTTGGAAAGACTATATGCATGCTAATCCAGACATGAATCAAATAATTAAAACAGTTTAACAATTAAAGTTCACTTTCAAGTTTCTTCTAGAAGATTGTAACTGAAAGTCTCTTGAATAAGAAAAAATTAAGATTCTATCAGGATAATATTATAAGCTTATTGGAGAATGGTTTGCAAACGCTTAATTTAGACACAATCAGGATATGAATAATCTTATCGGTAAGTTTTGTACTATGCGTTTTGAAGAGCCCATTGAAGTTAACTAGTTTCACTCTGTCGACATTTTTGTAAGTTCTTGGCCCATCCTAATGGCTAGACTCGACGGTTTTTCTGAGTAACCTATACGACGAAAGGTATCTGAAAATGCATCCATTTCATTCCGCATGACGATTCATCTCAGCATATGAATAATGGTAGTCCTGCATATGAGTAGTCCGGGATAGAATATTTTCTCTATCCAGACAAAGACACAATTTGAAGTATTTTCTGATCTTTTTATATTCATGATCAATTTTTAGACTTCTCTGCGCATCTATTTTCTTTTGTCCTTTTATCAGCATACAAGATAATGATCTTGTGCATTCTTTCCGCCATCTTTAATCGGAGTTAGAAAGATTTTACTAATTGAAATCTGTATGTGGAATTTTCTTTTTTAGTTTATCTGGATTAGTAATCTGTGTGTCTTTTATTCTTTCCAATTTTAACTTTTATTTTTAATTAAAGTAATGATCTGAAACAACAGTATTAGCTTTCACTGTATGTTTTAAAAAAAAATAAATTATACTAACTAAAAAAAAAAATCTAAAATGTATCTTTTAAAAGATCTCTAAATTTACTTTTTCTTTTAGCTTTTACCAAATGCCAATATATTTGTACCATATATAAATAAATGGTACAATATATATATATATATGTAATACAAATAAAATATCCGAGTAATTAAAAAATGCTATAAACTGAACAATATTATAAAACAAATTGCACCAATTCAAAATTATCCTAGGAAGCAATGGTTGTAAATTTTGATTT
Source organism: Epiperipatus broadwayi (assembly GCA_028023455.1). Classification (NCBI taxonomy): domain Eukaryota; kingdom Metazoa; phylum Onychophora; class Udeonychophora; order Euonychophora; family Peripatidae; genus Epiperipatus; species Epiperipatus broadwayi. The sequence goes on along the minus strand of JAQFVV010000080.1, from coordinate 2,596,705 downwards.
ACTTATCTTTGGCTTAATATTGGTAATTTTTGAACAGGTGTATTTTGTTTTATATATATATATATATACATATAAATAAAAGGGAAATAAAAAAAAATAATTAATTTACCTCCCCATAAGAATCAAACTGTTTAGCAAAAGACTTTTTGCCTGTTCCACCAAATCCAAAACCTTGCTTATCAGTACCTATTTTAACAATAAAAAATAAATTATCTTATTAAATACAAAAGACATCAAACTATTAAAAACAGTAACAGTAAATTTCATTCTACATTCTAAAAATTGCTAAATTACTATAAAAATAAATGCAATAATTTGTTCATAATAATACATTTAAATGGCATATATCAAATATACAATAATATATACACCAAAATACTTGACTGAAAAATAATAATGAAATTTAACAATTCATATAAAAAAGTTTTATAAATAAAATAATATTCATTAATGTTGTTTAAGTGTATAGTCCTTGTTTGCTTTTTTGCAAATTATATGATTAAAAAAGAAAATAAAGAAATTAATTTAAAAACCTCTCCTAATTTCAATGCTAAACAATTGACAAATTTCAATTTTAGAAGCTGTCAAAAAAATCTTACTGTTAAAAGGAGGTTGCCTTGACAGCAGTTTGGAAATTGTTTGTTATTAATATTGGGATAGTCTATGTGGTGACTGGTTTTTAATGCTTAATAATAATGTATGAAGTAATTTAAAATTGATCTTTGCTGCCAATGAAAAAGGAAAGATAACACACAGCAAAGAATGGAAAGTTTAGATTTTAATTTATTATTAAACTATAATTTTATTGTAATGTCAAATATAATTATTATTATATTATCACTACATAAGTACTATATAAAAAAAAGGTACTTTAGTGATATAATAAATTCATAATTATCCATATATGCATATTTAATTCAATTAAGTTACAAATGACTATTTGTATAAGAATTTATTAATTGAAAAAAATGCAACACATTAATAATTGCTAATTTATTAATAAAATACTTATCTTCTTCACAATAATATACGAATAAAAGTGATTATAATTTCTATCTATTTAGAATATGTATATTTGTTAACAATAAAAACATCATATTTCATAACTGTGTAAGTTTCATCTTTCACATTTTAAAATAAAGCAAGTAATATTTAACATAAATAATATTCAAGCTTATTCTTATTAGTTGTTAGTTAGGACTTTGCATAGCTGATTGAGATTCCTCTGAAATCAGTTTTGCAATCTCATATTGTCAAAATTATAAATTTTACAATTTGCCTATTATATATACCATCTTATGTCAGTTAAGCAGTGAGCTGATAAAGGACAGTAAATTTTCACATTCATAAAGTGATATATTGTTTTGTAAGATGAAGAAGAAACTACAAAACTATTAATGGGATTTTAAGTCTATGCACCAATTTTGAAGCAAATACAATAACCACCCTAATACTTCTATCTATTGTTTTTTTTTTTTTGATGATTAAAGCACTAATGGTAGCTGGATAATTATATTTTAAAATAAAAGAAAAACAACAAAGCTTAAATAAAATTTCAAGAGTTTATTTATTCTGAAAATAAGATCATTCAGATCTCTTAAAGTTCATATCTCCTTAGAGATTTAATATCAATAGTCTCTTTAACTCAGTAGTTTTGTAACTATATTTCTGTAAGCACCTTACTCCTCACACACTAATTCAGAGATAGTCCAATTAGATTCTTGACTAAAGCTCTTCTTTATTTATTTGCAGAAAAATTTCTATTTCACTTGTTTATTTTTCTATTAGTTTTTACACATATCTTTATTTAAGACATCTTCTCACTTAATTCTTCTGCAGATTTTTTTCAGCATTGTTAATTTGCATAAAGTAATTTGGCCTTAGATACAAATTAGCCTGTTGCGCTTTCCAGTATTTAGTTTCTTTTTCTGCATAATTATTTATTTTATTTTTGGAATATTCTATCACTTACATTAAAAGCTTGTACACACCTTTATTTATTCTTTAATAAAATAAATGTGCGTGTGTATACAGCATTTATTCCTCTACTCCAAAAATATGCAGAATTTTATTAATCACTCTTATAGTTTTGCTTTATACACAATATAATCTGCTTTATTTACAACATAGTCTTGTAACCTTGTAAATCTCTTCCATACTCAAGTAGGCTTTGTTGAGATTCTATTGTCTTCCTTTGGCTCTGTAGTATTTTCTTCTCCCTCAGTACTGACTTTGATAACTTATAGAACAGGAGAGCTAACTGGAGTTTTTAATTCAGTTTCATCAAAAATATTAGTCTTATTTCATTTCTCTGAGTTCGGAATAATCACTATGTCTTCTAACAGTTCTGTTCTCCGTTCTTTAATATGGTAATGTGATGTTTAAATATCCTACCATCTTTTAATCTTATTTCACATATTTATTCAGATACTATTTTTGTAATTATTCTTGGTAGCTATTTCCTCTTTATTATATCTTTAATCTATATATTTTAGTTTACAGTAAATTTTCCATTTTCCAAATGATTGTCTTTCTTTTTAAATATAGACTTCAATTTGTGTAGAAATGGAAATTGCATTTACTTTTATTGTAGCAGTTTTAACATATCCAATAGTTATTTTCCGAATGTTGACATCATTCACCACTCCTCCCCACGACTTACAATTCAATGGTAAATCAATTTTAGACATTTGTTGTTTATATGTTTTAAATAAATTGATTTTTTTAATAAGATTTTTCTTTCTGCAACAATAACAATTCATTTGTTTTACGATTTTCACCTTTAATTTAGACATATTATCAGTATTTTTTTAATTTGTTTATAATCATTAACTTTTATGACACTCCTCCCCTCAATTTACTCTTATGCTGTATCTTGCTTTGTCAGTTCATCATTTACATAACTCTGACAAATGACCTTTAAGTCTGCAAAATATTTTTTGTTTTAAATCTGCAAAGTTAGTTTTTAAATGCTCTGATTTTCCACAGCAATAACAAATAGGGTGGGTATTTTGTTGACTTTTACTTATCTCTCATGGTTTTGCTGCATTTATACTCATTTCTGAACAATTACTCCTGCATTTCTGAAAGATTTTATATGGTTTATCATAACTTTATAAATTAAATCTTATTCAATAGTAACTTTGTATGTTAATTCCTTCTTGCTTAGTAATATTTTTCCCATAGTAGCTAATCCAGCAGTATTCTGTCGATATTTGCCAGACTTCATAGGACTAAGTCATATTCACATATATTTTCATTTTGTGACTGCATCTTATCCTACTCTTCATAGGGTATTTCCTCAGGCAGCTTGAGATCACATAAACGATTTGTCACATTCAAGACTTCTTTTCCAGACATTCATAAGCATGTACTTTTCAATATGATTCATATATATTTGCTATTGATCTGGATTTTGTACACTAAAATACTTTCGTCGTATAGTTCTGCATTTCTGGTTATATATCTCCAGTTAATTGTTTATCTAAGTTTCACAGGTTAAACTGCCAATCTGCACCAAGTAATATATTTCAGGACTAACAGGTTAGATTGTCAAACTGTGCCAAATAATATATTTCAGGTCTCACAAGTTAGACTGTTGAACTGCATCAAATAATATAAACCAGGCTAACAGGTTAGATTGTCGAACTGCACTAAATAATATATTTCAGGCCTCACAGGTCAGATAGTATAAAATAATATATCTAGGGCCATGCAGTCAATTGGCAGCTGGATAATAAAAAAAAACAAATAAAACTTCCAAGAATTTATTTACTCTGAATAATAATAATAATAATATTACATTACATTCCAATATCAGCCTTTCAAGCTTCTTTTATATGAGCAAATCTTCAGATTTGCTCATATAAAAGAATTTGAGTCGTAGGAATAAGAGTGATTCTTTTTATTCCTGCATAAATACTATATCTTGGATTGAAGAGGAGAGTATTCATTTATTTAACACTCTCAAAAGGCGCGTGCTCAATTAGCTTGAAAGGCTGATATTGGAATGAAATATAATTGCAAGCACGGCGCTAGATAAAATATTTGCTTATTTACTAATAATAATAAGGTATTAGTAATTCAACTTGATAATTGAGAATAAGATCACACAGATCTCTTTAAAGATCATATCTCCTTAGAGATTAAATATCAATAAAATCTCTTTAACTCAGTAATTTTGTAACTTTATAATTCTGTAAGCACCTTACTGCTCACACATGTTATTTCAGAAATAGTCCAATTAGATTATTGACTAGAGCTCTTCTTTATTTATTTGAGAGAACAATTTCAATTTCACTAGTTTATTTTTCCTTAGTTTTTACACACAACTTTATTTCTCTTCTCAATTCTTTTAGACATTTTTTCAGCTTTGCTAATTTGCATAATCACATTTTTTTACATGCAAATTAGTCTATAGCATTTTCCAGTACTTATTTTCTTTTTCTGCATAATTAATTATTTATTTTATTTCTGGAGTTTCCTATCATTTACATTAAAAGCTTGCACACACACATACACCGTTATTTATTCTTTAATAAAAATATATGTGCATGTATGTACACTCAGCAAGCATTAAATTGCTTTTCTTAAATTCCTGCTTCTTACTAAAACTTATATAATCAAAGAAGTCTTAAAAAATGGTTTCATAAAAGTAAAAACATTTAAAATATTAAAATTAATGCAAAGCAATTTTTTATGGTTACAAATAGATATCTAGTAGCTATAGAATATTACACGGTTCATTTAGGACATGCATATTTATTGTTATAAAAATAAAGTGAAAATAGTAAATATGAAAACTTACCTAAATCTAATGCAGCTTTAACTGTAGACCACCCTACTCTGCATAATCCTTCATCTGTAATAGATACCTCAAAAAAATATTTTCCTAAAAACAAATAATTAAGATTTTCATAATTAAAAATAACATTACATAGAGTTTGGGGATAACATTAAGAAAATTTGAATTTTTATTAAAATAACTTCATTTAATTTCTTTTGCCCACAGTTAATTTGATTTTAGGAAGAAAATATTGTTTGTATTAAATTTTTAGAAAGAAAAAAATAAATTCTGACATAAATTCTGAATATCAACTATTTTATTCTAATTTCTGAGCCACTGGACTCAGAGGATACTTTATTATTTAGCATTTCCAATTAATCTTTTATTCGGAATTTGTCATTGGAAGTTCCTTTAGCAGCGAAAACATGAAGAAAAAATAAAAACTCATATTTACAGAATTTTAGCAGTATATTAGGCTCTTCATCCAGACAACTTCTGAAAATGCCATCAAATCTAATGGAAGAGCAAGTAAATGTGGGTTTTTTCACCTAGTCTCCAGACCTGAAGTTTCTCATTACATGTGAATACTCGCTTATATATATATATTTACTTATTTTTCGATAAGAAAATTAGTAATAAAATTATTAGTAAAATCAATAAATATACCAATAAAGAAAAAAAAATCAGAATTGGTAAAATTTGTCAAAAATCATCTGTATTTTTTGCTGTGATGATGCGAATTTCTTCTAAGGTAAGTATAGATAAACTGGTGGATATTTGGAATTCATATCAGGTATAAGTCTGAGGCAGCTTTATTTTGCAGACCCAATGACCTACAATAGATTTCATAATTTATTGTAATGCCTATATTTCAGTGACAATGAAAAAATGCTGGATGAGATCCATAGAAAAGTAGCAATTGATGAAGCTATCACTAAATTTACTAGCTTATTACAATGCAACAATATGATCACAGAAAACGAATAGTAAAGTGAGAGTTTGAATGGCGGGTCTGTGTAGATAGTCATATATATTCATAGGCAGGAAAAAATATAACTTCTAGTACTACCAGTATCTGGATAATCAAACTTTGCTTTCAGTAGTTTTACAACATTCTAAGAGGAAGTACTGTAACGTCTGTCTAAAAAAAAAAAAAAAATGAAAACTTTTTGTCTGTCTGGAGATGAACACATAATAAAAATACTCAGAGAGGCTGCTTTATTGCTTATCAACTAAAATTCAGATAGGCAATGCTTTCTTCAAATTCCACTTCACTTGGCTTCCTCAGGAACATTAACTGATGTGCCAGCTCCACTAAACATCTATCTGTGTTGATGCTTAGACTTTGCGATCAGAAGATGTGTCATGAATAATTCTACTAATAGTTATATCTGCGTTATTTTGCTGCATGGTTATAGTAATATTTTTATTATTTGTAAACAATCACTTTGTACTAATTACTTCATTTTCCATTTTAGGCGGATTACAAAATGAAATCTTTTTCACAAGGTAGAACAGAGTTAATAAAAAAAGTATTATTGTTATTAATATTCTATAATTCACTAAATCTAAACTTTTTTCCCATCTGTTTAGCTTCACGTTGAATGTGAATCATTTTCAGCCTGAAGAATATTTGGACAAACTTATTCATCTTTGCCATTTTCTCTTTATTCATTATACACAGACACACACACAAAAAAATTCTTGAGATTTATAAGAAAATTAAAAAGTAACAAAGTCTTTATTTTTTGATGTTTTGGATTAATGAATTGTATTAGTTAAGTCATGTTATGTCATAGAAAATTTTATAAGGAATATAATAAATCTATTAATAAAATTATAATATATATACTGAAATGGTGTATTCCGTGAGACTACACGTTTCACCTACTATATCCCATAGTAGCACTCGTACTAGCTTTAAACCCCACGGAGTGCATGTATATGTGTAAAGGTATATATGTGTAAACGTCATTATATATGTATCAGCACACCTATATATATGCAAGTACAAGCTGTGATGGGTAATAGTTTTAGTGATGTTACAGCACAATTATAGTTAAATATTTAAATCTTTAAATTATTATAAATGTACACGTATAAATTTATTTGATTATTTTCCTTAAAATCGCATATATAAGTACTATTTCACCAGTGACGAGTATTCATATAGAATGAAATGTTTACGTAACGATTTGTTAATTTCTAAATTTTAAAATCAATCTTATTAACCGAAATCACACCACACGCATCTGTTTAAAATTGCATGTCAAGAAATCTGTAATTTGACAACAACAATTTTTAAAACATAATCTTAGTGAAAGCAAATACTATCAAACAGCACTATTTTCTATTCAATTTGGGATAGAGTTGGCTACCCTAAGATGAAATTTGTTTGATTAGAGAACTCAACAATAGGAAAGTCAAATTTTTAATTTTAAGCAAAGCTTAAAAACAAGCTAATGGATTTTTATGCAGCAAACCTAGCTTGTGGGCAAATGCAATAGAGGGGTAGAAATTGGTACATAAACCCTACATTTCACCAGTGAAAAAAATATACACTCTATAATCCAAGTTGCTGCTACACAAACTCACACAGGTTCGAATCTTATCATGAGCGGCTAGAAAGGCTACATATTTGCCGTTTTCCTTCGGGGGAACTGTGACCATCAGCCCATCCTGCATGCTGCCACAGTAATCATAACCACTGCCAGGATGAAGTCTAGCTACCGACTGCTGTTAAGGATGTCGAAGACTAACAACTTATCCAGAGAGTGCCAGTGCCTATTCCCAATGCTAAACAACTCAGCTCCAAGAAAAAAATTGGTAATATTTCTTCATGGCAGAGCTCTATAAATCTAATTTTAAAACTTATAATACTTTAATTAAAGCTAGCTATTATGAACATTCATTTAAACTGTAAATTCCGAACTAAACTAAAATCTTTTAAAGTAAAACTATCAAAATGTCCCATAAACTTGCCTGTAATTTTAATATAACTTATTCTTTAACTGTAATCGGTTATTATTTAAAACCGTTTATAATCTGCGGCCACGCCTATCTTTCTAATTTGGTTATTTCTTTTCTTTTATTAAATTTATATGTTATAATGTGCCAATATTTCAAAGTAGAGAGTAATTAATTTAGTAAACTTTTGGGAGAGACAATTAGAAGCTCTCCAGCATATTATCATTGCTCTAGCTAAGGGAAATCGCTGCTTTGAAACTCCATTCTATGAGATAACAATACATCACTATGCACTCGTTGTTATCTATATTTAGTTATTTAATATTTATTAGTATATTCATTAAGGTTTGCTCAATTAGTTCAAATTATTATTATATCTATTGACTGGATAGTGGCCAGGAATGATATTAAAGGCATATATGTAAATGTTGTAAGGCCTGAAATATGCTCCCCCCCCCCCAACTAATTTTTGTTATAAAAAATTGTGTACAGATTCACTATATAAAAATCAGATTGATATTTAATCAACCCTTTCTTAGCATCATTATGATATGCTATCTTAAGAACTGGGTCGAGTTAGTTTCAGCAGACTGAAACTATAGATATTTAAGCACACTTCTTAGTTGTTTAAATATGTATTAGTATTACCATTAAGTGATGCGAATGTGTCTTTATTAAGCACATAACGTGCAATATCGCCTTGTTATGCCTTCTTAAATAGTTTCCAGTGACAGGCCACTCCAATCTTTAGTTAGGATAGCTATATTTTTAGAACTGGAATATGAGGGTGCAGAACCTTATTCAAAGTTTATTCAACTTACCAAACTAGAAATGTTCCTCATTACGCTAGCAAGCAGTCCGAACCAAGATTACCGAGTATTAGATACTGAATCTCGTGATTAATTGCACATTCACACCGCGATCTTTAATTTAATATTTTAGCGCCATAGTCTCAGACGCCAATCTATGGTAACTAGTTCGTTTTGCCTTATTAGTCAACTTCAGCATTAGTATGAACTTGGAATCTGGTTTTGCCTAATGAATTTGTATTTAGAGCGTATTAATTGCTCGCTGGTAATACATTAAAATAAATATCTTGATACTCTAGATAAGTATCATCCTGATAAATGTTTAAATTACCATTAGCAAACCTAAAGAATAGCTTGGCATATCATATTACGCATGAATTATAAACCGCCGATAATTGTATAAATTGCATTATTACCAAGATGAGACTGCTGTACCGTTATCCATCTCATCATTATTGTAACACCTGCATGCATCATCCATTGAACCAATGCTAAATAATTGTGTTCTTTTACTCATGTAATTCTTATGTTATTAAATATATTTAAAATTATCATTGTTTAATGTGTTTTCTTGCAATTTACTCCAAATTACCCAGACTCTTTATTAATATATATTATGCATTATTTGAATTAAATCATAGTGTGTTGAATAGTTCAATTAGTCCTTAATTGGTGTTAAGTTATTAATTTTCCCTCAGAGTCTTGTGTTTCTCCCTTTGCTCAGCCAGCTCGCTGAAGAAATTGAGACTGAGTGTAACTTCTAAAATGCCATCCATAGGATATTAAATCACAGGGTGCTGGGAAATGAGTTGAAGTTGGTCGGATATGAGATCTCACCATCTCAATTTGATCAGCTTTGTTACACTTGGCCTGAACTCTGTATTTCGTTGTGAGAATGTACAAATATGACTGTCACAATATATATGTATAAATATGTAATGACTGCATTTTTTCAACTTTATTATATTCCTTGGTATTTTATCTTTCTGATAACATGAATTAGATAATTTTTGCTAATATAAACTGAAGTTATCTTAAATAATTGTCTTAACCATATCAAATATATCTGTTGTGATAGAAAATAAATAAAGAAACTGAACAGAGCAAATTCCTAAAGTTCACATCTTCTTGCCATTACAGCTATTATTATTGTGTGATGAGTTTACTGGTTTTAGTTTCAAGTTTAAGACCAAAAAATACTGTACATATGTACTAGAAAAGGAAAATCTGAGACATTTGAAATGAAAATCTGGTGTAAAACAAATAAATAATTACAGAAAGCAACTGAAGCTATAACAATACAACTTCAAGGAAGTGATAAGTATATGGCTCAATTGGTCCAAATGATAATGAATAGCATGAAAACAGAAATGGCTGATATGAAAGCTGATATAAAAATTGAGGTAAGTAGCATGAAAGCTGAGATGGGTAGTTTAGTATTTTTACAATTTCACAATATACTCATATAATTTATTTTTTAAAACTATAGGGTCATTTTTACTAGACCACTCTCACACAAGATAGGGACTGCTTTCTGTCCACTTTTAGCACCTTGCGGAGTGGTGTAATCATAAACATATGACCAAAGACATGTGAAAAAGATATATGATCACCAAGATGCACATTTCATGCTGAACCATTAATTACCTTATAGAAATATTATTAAAAAAATGACGTTTTTTTTTCCCTCACATACCTGATAGTTCTTAACTAAGACAACAATTAATTATTTTGAAGGCAGAATGACTAAGTGAACGTATGAGTGAAATTATGACACAGAACAAAAATAAATTACGATTCTCATTTCCTGAAATATGACAACTGAAGGCTTTTTTTATCATTCAATGATGATTTTATTTAGTTACCTATAAATGTAAACTATTTTTAAGTAAAGGAAAATGCATTAACTGGAAGAATTGTCTAATATTAAATGGGATATTGTTGATCTTTGTGAAATAACAAGCTGAAAAATCGATTTGAAAAATGAACATATATTATACTTTAAAAACACAAATATGGAGTGGGATTTATTACAAATGAGTAATAAAATATCAAAATTATAGAGACTGATGATATATTAAAGTGGCAAATTTTATTTATTCAACTAAATGAAAAATACCAAATGCAAATAATTCTGGTTTACATTCCAACAAGTTGTCAGTGTAATGGAGAGGTAGAAAATTTTAAATAAATATACAGTAAACAAGCAATATTTTAATGTTGAATTAAAGAAAAATCAATTAAAAAATATAATCACTATGGGTAAATGTATAGTTATGGAGACAGAAGTTAGAGACACAGACTTGTGAATTTGCAAGATCCAATTTTAATTAAATAATAATTTATTTATTTATTGAAAAATAAAATCGAAATGGATGAAAACGTACAAATGAATACACTGGGAACTGATTATTTATTAGTAAGATATGTTAATGTGAAGCTAAAAACACAAAACTATTAAAAATGACAGCACATCTGCACATATCCATAGCTTTTAGAAATCCAGGAATTTGAAGATATCTCACATTTTGAAATGACATCATTAAGATAAAAACTTTTACAAAGTCTTGGACAAAAAAAAAACAACAATAATTCATAAGTAAATTTTTGAGTGAGACAAGACACAAAATGAGGGGGGAAAAAATATTTTAAAATAATTCAATTAAAATTATATGTAGTTTATCTAGAATTCTGTAAAATGATAAAAAAATAATGTTAATGACAAGTTAAATAAATATAAGTATGAAATGATAGCAGCAGTCTCAAAAATAAAAAATAATATCTTGGTATGCAGCTAAAATTCTTTTATCAATAAAAAACAAAAAAGAAGATAGTTACGATTATTAAAAAGGACAATAGTGACAAATATGTATAAGAATTCTACAAATAATGATACAATAAAAAACAACAAGAAAACAAGGTAGTCCTATAATTACGACAATGTTATTTTGAAATTCCAAATAGTTTAAATGAAGATATAAGTTATGCAATTAAATCTATTAAAAATGGAAAAAATAAAAATTGATGGAATTATAAAAGATATTTTAAAAGAAGTAGTTGAAGAAATAGAAATTATTGGCAAAGCTTTGTGAAATGTCTAAATAATTAATATATACCACCAATATTTGGAAGAATAAATTAATGATACTAATATTTAAGAAAGATGAAAGGGAAGATATTAAAATTACAGAACTACTAATATTCTGCCAATCCTATACAAGATCATTATTAAAATCATTAGAAGTAATCTACAAAACACTTCAGACTCAATTAAACAAAAAACAAAGTTTAGAAGTAATTACTAACAAAGTAAATCACATACATTTGAGTATTAAAAGAAATTGAAAAAAATACTAGTGAATTTGAATTATCATTTGGCTTTGAATTGGTAGATTATAAAATATTTGATTCTAGAAAGCATTTAAAAATGATTGATGTTTTGGATTACCAAGATTATCAAATTCTTATAAATATATATCGAAATATAACTGCTGTGATTAGGCTACATGGTAACACTAGGGAGATTGTTATAAAGATGGAACAATGAGAGATTCCATTTTTCCAAAACTTTTTATAACAATTTTGCAAAAATTTTGTGAATTAGAAAATTAAAAAAATGAACATGGATTATTTAAGAGATCGAAACCAGAAGATATATGGTTGTTTTGTTAATAATGCTTCAGAATTTCATGAAATGTTTATCAAATAAAAGTAAAAAAATTGGGACTAAAGATAAAAAGACTAAAATGATGATTAATAACTTTTAACAAAAGGAGAAAATGATAATTGAATAGTAATGCTTGATGAGATTAATAATGAAATTAATCATATAGAATTAAACTTGAAAAAAGAAAAAAAAAGATTTTTAATAAATATGCTTTACCAGTATTTAATTATGGATCAGGGACTTGGAATACTTAATAAAAGAACAATGCAAATACTTCAAACCACATAGCAAAGTCTTGGATTAACAAATTTAAAAACAATTTTATGGATGAGATTCCAAACAGGTATCATAAAAGATTACTGGAAAAATGAAGAGCATAAAATGAAATTTTCACTAGAAAAAATGACAATAGATGGATAATAAGTGAAATCTAATAATAACAAATAAACAAATTGCTAGCTTAACCCAATATAATAAAACTAGAATAGCTCTCCACTCTAATGCCATCTAACATGTGTTTGAATCAACACAAATTACCAGATTGATGTAAAAAATTTTCTTAGTATTCAAATTCTCATTCAGAACTGTTTCTGGCTTTTGCTTCCAACTGTGAATTTGAATCCGAGACCACACTGATAAAGGCAAAAACTAGAAACAGGTTTGAAGATAGGGGTTGCAATATTAAGAATATTTTATATGCATATGGTGATTATGAATTATTATTGAATACTGAAGCTAATCTTAGATAGCACTAAAAAGCTGTACTTGTATTACCAAATGAAATTTTAATCTGAATCCCAAAAAATTACCAGAAAATTAGAAAGAGATCACAAGTGACATAGATAGATAGATAAAAAAAGAGAATAATAATATAATCATATAGAAGTACTTTTTTTAAATAAATATTTCTGCTGACTTACAAGAATAAAAATACATATGAACATCTATCAAAAAAAATCATATCTGATTAAAATTTCTTATAAATCTGTTTCTATAATAAATAAAATCATACCCTAGTAACAATTTAAAAAAAAACAACCATCTATAAATTATTCATTTTATAAATCTATTTCAATGATCTCTCTCTCTCTTTTTTTTTTGTCTATTTACGAATGATTTGATTGGAGAAGGGAGTTTGCCGTTAGTTGAAACGAGACCTTAAAGAAAACAAATAGGGCAAATTTCTTATGTTCACTCTATACATTCTCATTATTGCAGCTGTTATTACTATATGATTATTCATATAGATGCAGCTGTTATTACTATATGATTATTCATATAGTAAATGAACATGGATGGGCTGCCTACCAACAAGCATCCACCATTATCTAGATCAAAAACCACAGTCTTTCTTCTCAATTGCTGGATAATTCTTAACCGAAATATCAATTGACTTTTCTTAAAGGCAACAAGAACATGTGTGAATGAACTTTTTCTTAAATAGGTTTTTATAATCATGACAGCCAAAGCTAAATAGGCAGCAATTGGCAACTGAAAGTGGAGTAGTAAGACTTTTCTGATTGTAGCCCCAGATTGCAATTTGATGACAATGTTGTATTTAGATACTTATAACTGCTTATTACCTTCAAGTGAAAGAAATTGCATGAATTGGAAGAACTGTCTATAATATAAATGAAGACATTGTTAGAATTTTTGAACATAAAAAAAAAGGAAGGTAAAACCAATTAATTTAAATAGTGGATATGTACTTTACTATTTATTATAAAGACACTAATATTAGAAAGCCAAATGGAAAAGGACTCATTATAAATAAAAAATGGAGAACAATATTATGGAGAATGATGGTATATAGATAAAGTGGCAACATTAGTTATTCAAATTAAAGGAAGATGCAAATGCAGATAATTCAGGTTTACGCCCAACAAGTTTTAACTGAAATGAAGAAATAAAATATTTTTATATGAATGCACAAAATATTTTTGATCAAATAAACCAATTTTAAAATTGTTACGAGAGATTTTGATGCTAGAATTGGTAAACAACTGAAAGATGAAAGTTGGTTATGGTGATAGAAATGAGACAAAGCACAGAATTATGAAGTTAGCAAAAACAACTGTATATTATGAATTCCTTCTTGAGAAAAATGCTAAGCTAAAATGGGCATAAATGCATCCACATGAACTTTCAGAAACACTGCAAAGAATTTAAATTAGAATTTACAAAACATTTTAAAATATTATTACATTTTGGGAATGGTTCAAATTTAAAGAAAACTGATACATTATTAAAAACATCAACAAAATGGAGTAATTTCCCATTAAGTTTTCTACCTGAGGAAAAACAATTTATGAAAATATTTAAAAATAATTCAGGTGAATAAAAAGTTAACAATGATAGCAATAAAAAAATTAAAAGTGTCAAATAACAACTTGATATTGATAGGAAAGTCACTTCTGCAATAAGATGGAATTATTATTTAAAAGAAAGATGACAGTATGAAATTTCTGGAAAAATTCTATAAAAAATTATAAAGTTATAAAGAGAACAAGAAACAAATCTTTAGAATTGACCATCATTTTGATGGTCAATTCTGAAGATGTAGCATGAAGTGAAGCATGCAATTAAATCTATGAAGAAGGAAAAAGGTCTACTAGAAAATTATAATTGATATCTTAAAAAAAAACTGAAAAAAAATTGATGACAAAGTTATATACCAAATGTCTAAATGATAAAGATCTAATATAGTAAGTAATATTATTGATATTTAAGAAAGGTGATAAAGATATTGAAAATTAGACTTATCAATCTTTATCACTTCCATTCCAGATCTTTACTAAAATAATTACGTGTCTACAGAAAACTTTGGATTTTAACCAATCAAAAAAACAAACAAACTTGATTTAAAAGTAGTCTTAGCATGGTAGATAACATCTAAACACTGAGAGAAGTTATAGAAAAGACCAATAAATATGAGGTGCGATTATACTCTGAATTTGTAGATTATGAAAAGGCATTTAATTCTATCAACATTTTTTTTCTACAGTGATTAAAGCATTGGATCATTATGATAAAGACAGGAGATTCTCATAATCTGAAAAATATTTATCAAAATGTATCAACAATGATAGTACATGGTAATATTAAGAGGATTAATACTGAGAAGTTATGTGCAACAAAGTGATTCTATATCTCCAAAACTTTTTATAGCAGTTTTATACGATAAGTATTTTGTAGATTAAAATGGGAAGAAGGAAGTAAAGATAAATGAAGATTAATTAATTCATTAAACATTTGCAGTTGATGTGATGTTTTTACAAATAAAACTTTAGAGCTCCAGGAAATGCTGCAAGAGTTGCCAGATAAAAGTAAGACAATGGAATTAAAGATAAATGCTAAAAAGACTAAAGTAATATTTAATGAATGTTCTTAAAAGAAGAAAGTAGATAATCTTGAGTCTGAGTTAACAATAACAAGTACCTTAGTCTGATTATTAATACAGATGCAAACATAATAGGTATAATTAATCACAGAATTAAATCTGGATAGTTTTATAACTTAATATTAAAAATAAATATATCTAGGTGTTTGAAATGTAAGATTTTTAATAATTTGTTTTATCTGTTCTTACTTATGTATCTAAGACTTGGACACTTAACAGAAGAGCAATTCAGTGATTAGTCAAAAAAGGATGGATTTATATTAGGAGTAACATAAAGAAATTAAAAATGATATACATAAGTGAGAAAATAAACATATATCATTGATATTATTGAAAGAATTGATAATAGATGGACAATTAAGATCTTAAACCAGCCCAAAAGAATGTAAAGACCTAGAAAGTGATCATATCTAAGAGGGATAGTAAAATAAATGTTTGCTGATATGTTAAAAAGAAGAGAGGTTAAATTTGGAGACATTCATCCTACAGTGAATTGATAATAGTTGAAAATGATGTTGAATGATTTCCATTTTCTTAAAATTTACACACAGACTATGCTATCATACATATCATTTAATATATATATTTCATAGTTAATTAACAACAGAAATGATGGCTCTACCACCAGTGTTCAAGATTTAATAATTAAAGATCAAGAAATAATATTTATAATGAAAATGAACAATGATTTAGTGTCACTATAATATAGGTTATAAAACTATAATTTGAAAAAGATTAAAAAACTATCAACCAATCATCTAATATACAAACAATTTCATTAACTAACTGAATAAATGACATTTGATTATTTTTAATTTTCTAGTAATGTAAAAATGAAGAAACAAAGACTTCAGGTTACACCATAACTTTTTTAAAAATATTCATCATATTAATCTATGCTTTGTGATTCAATAGTGCCCAACCCCAAATAAATACCATTAAATCAACATTGGGGGATATAAAACAACTTATTTAAACCCTAAATGAAATTCATGAAAAAATACAATTTTCAAACTATATTTTTCTTTTTTGCCAATTATAAATTTTCCATCTTTCATCATCACTAAATTCTCATCAATTTAACAATTAGTAAAAAAATTCATGCCAGTGCAGATTATTTAAAATCTCATGATTTTTTTCATTAATATATGGTTTATTTCCATAAAATTTTCTACGAATATCTCATAATTAAATATTTTTCATAAGTAAAAAAATAAACTGTTCAATATTCAGTACATTTCACTTCTTTTAACATCATTTAGTTCTTAAAAATCCATTTTATTTCTTTAACCATCAATTAGAAAATATAAATTTTCACTAATAAATAATGAAAATACAACTATACAATTTCTCAGGTGAAAATTTGTCAAAACAAAAAGCTTTTTTTTCCAGAATTTTTTCTATATAATCCTTTTAAATATAATAAGCCTATAAATTTCAAGAATATGATTATAATTACATTGTAAAAAATTATTTTGTCAATATTTACCATTGCAACTTCTGTTTAACACATGCTTCTACAGATATAAAAATATTTTGTCTAGATTTTGAATTAACAGAATGCTTTCCATTCAGTATTATTCTCAATCACAAAAAACTCAATCACCATATAATCTATACTTTCAGCTTGCACATTTACTTTTTTAAAAGCAAGATTATTGATTGGAACAGTCTGCTTTCTACAAGAGCCACTTCATTTCCCTCAAGAATTTATTAAAGTATGTTAGTAATTTAATTTTTCTTTCTTCCAATTAAAAGAATCTATATTAATTCTTTTCAGAGAAGCTTGAAATAATACAGATTTCTTATTGTCTAATCAATGATGTTAAAAATACTTTTAATTACAGATAAATTTTGATTTATGTTAGATATATAACACAATTAAAACTATCAGTCAAAAACTGCTTGTAATATACATTAATAAGATGGTCTTGACTATCACTATTGTGTTTAACAATAATAAATAGGTGTGCATGCGTGGCAACTTACAAATTAATAACTACGATTTATATATATATATAAAGTATACCTTTATTGACAACTCCTTTAGTGCAGCGACATCCATGCCAAGCTTGTTGATCTCTACTCTGACATAAAAGACCTTCTGGACTAATTGCTATTACAAGTAATAATAATTTTTTTTTAAACTTTCTTAAACATTTTAAATTGGTAAATAAATGATGAAAAATACATTATATTTATAATATTAGAAATAAGACATGCATATATATTTTTAAAATTTTAAAACTGTAACATATGTACTCTATATGCATATATGTATCATAAATTGAAGCAATATCAAATTTTTTAAGTACAACCTACAATATTTATGATAATATATACATATATGCACATGATGATTATATAGATCAATTTACTTGCTATCATGATTATATTGTGTTTGCCTGAAAGTTTGTGATGATGGCATTTTAATAGAAATTATATATTGGACTATTTTCACTATCTAACATTAAATACTGACTGCCTTTTGAAAAAATTAAACTTTATTTAAATTTTTCAATGACACTCAACTGTTAGTAATACTAACCGTTGTACTATTATTAACAATTGAATGTAATTGGACATTTTACATAAAGTTTAAAATTTTTCTAAAGTTATTCAATATTTAATGTTAGCTGATGGAAATAGTCCAACATATAATTATAATTCAGATTATATATATACCTAAATGCTAATAGCTTTATTGGAAAAAATATATATTAATTTCATCACTTAGCAATATTAAAAAAATATAATATTTATTAGCAGCCCCCACACACACAAAAAAAAAAAATAGTGCATACCAGATTATATAGATGACAAGAAAGTTGTTTAATCATAAAATAATTATAATAATAGCATTAAACCACTAAACATCACATTATCATCGTTTCCTCTGCTTGTGTAAGCATAGAAAATGGTGATAATGTGATGTTTAGTGGTTTAAAATCATTCATTCTTATCTATGGGATGATAGTGAATATGGTTATCCAAAGACTCAAAAAATATATAGATACTGAACTGGATTCAGATCTTTGTAAGTATACAAGTAAATGAGCTTGGATTGAAAATATTATTGTATTTTCATTTTGGACTCATAGCTTTATAGTTAACTAAAAAAGTAAAAGGTGGCTGCTAGAGGGTTGCATTAGATCCTAAGATCTAAGTACAGTGCTCTCAGATCCAAGGCTCCTCACTGATAAAAGCCACAAGCTAGAAACTAGTCTAGGATATTAGATAAGTAGGCACTAGATAGGGATTGCATGAATTCATTGATTATTATGGTTTGCACTGGGTGGCACTAATGTATGGAGAGTTTGTCACTGTTTAAATAAATAATTCTAAAATATCATTTATCATATAAATATCCAGTATTTAATGTCAATATATATATATGCAAAGTGAAATTCATATATTGTATCATGCATTCAATTTTTTTATATTAAATTCTGCAAAACAGCATTATTAGGTATTTCTTAACAAAATGGAACTCTCTTGTCTTCTTTATTCATGACGATAATTAAGTTTATGAGCTCATATTAAATATACATACATGTTTACTTTAAAAACAATTTTCTTTTCTTTCAAATGTCAAGACATTCTAATTTCAAACTCTAAATTGAGAGCATTACAGGATTCCATTATAAAATTAATACATACTTTATTTTACCATTATAATAAATTACATCAACTTAATTTTTTTCTTAGATTATGGTTATCAAAACAAGCTAGACACAAAATTGGACGAGTTGAGTGTATTAATAATGCCATATCTACTATGAAACAACTGTTTTCAATATTTTGTAAGTGATATCATAATCTTAGTGACACATCTGCAAAGTCTAGAGAAGTCATGTGATATAAATGCTATGTAAATGAGTTGGTTTACACGGTCCACTTTTTAGAGAGGGGGGAAGAAGGATTCTTTTTTGTTGATGACATTGGCATTATTTGCAATATGCCAAGCTTTCTTTATTTCATGCTTTGCATCATTTCTTTCTAAGAAAATGACAGTGGCTAGAATGAGTTCGAATGCATGGCCAAACTGGTTTTCATAGTCCAGAAATACGGATTTGTAATTGGAATTTTTTTTTGCTCTTTATATAGATATTGGTGTTGGGAGAATCTGGATGCCAGGTTGGTACGAGATTCTTCGAAGGCATTGTAATTGGTTTGATTGCAGGAAATCTTGTATATGGTTTGTTTCCAGAGGGGGAAGGTTGTCCTTAGAGTTTTTGATTAATCGATTTAAGGTCGGTGGACTGCAAAGTATCAGAGCAAGCATTGTGTATACTTCTAGAAGTGTTGAAAATACAAACTAAGGATATGATTGATTTTGGTATAAATTATCTTAATAATGTTGATGAGCATCTGTGCTTGTATTCAAAGCAACATAAATCTTTAAGATAATTCTCAATGACAGACTTGTGGCCAGAATCAAACTTGCAAAGATTAAAGTTTCTATATAAAAGTGCTTTCACACCAGCAAATTTATGTGCAATAGGGGCTGTGGATTCTGGGCATATTATGCCTAATGACCAGGATACATCTTGTTATCATTGTATACTTGAATTGGCTGCAATGTCTTTGAATATATGTTGAGGAATTTTATTCCCATAGACAGGTCTTTATATTCAATTGTCCAGGTTAGTGAAAATGCTTATGTAAACTCATGCTTTATATTATTAATTTGAGTATGTGGGATGCAAATGGACATAAATTTGCTGACCTGAAAATGTTTCTACATAGATGACTGCAAATCTAACATTAAAAATTATATCAAAGACATGTTGTTTTTGATACAAGTGCAGAACACTCATCAACATTATTAATTGATTTTATACAAAAATCAATGATATCCCCTACTCTAAATTCCCAACATTTCTAGAAAAATAAACAATGCTTGCACTGATACTTATAGAATTAGTCTTCACACCCCACCCACATTAAATTGACTGACCAACAACTCTTAAGGACAAACTCCCACTCTGGAACAAACTACTAAACCATATATAAGATTTCCTACAATTAAGCCAATTGCTATGCAGTTTACTTTGGAGAATCTCATACCAATGTGGCAACC
Organism: Epiperipatus broadwayi; assembly: GCA_028023455.1. Classification (NCBI taxonomy): domain Eukaryota; kingdom Metazoa; phylum Onychophora; class Udeonychophora; order Euonychophora; family Peripatidae; genus Epiperipatus; species Epiperipatus broadwayi. The sequence goes on along the minus strand of JAQFVV010000080.1, from coordinate 2,575,993 downwards.
AGATTCTCCCTACACTAATATCTATATAAATAAGGCCAATGCAATTCCAAATCACAAGTCCATATTTCTGGACTATGAAAACAAACTAGAAAGAACTAATGCAAAGCATAAAGTAAAGGAAGCCTGGTATATTGCAAATGATATGAATGCCATCAATAAAAAAAAATCCTGTTTCCCTTTCTCTAAAAAGTGGGTCATGTAGACCAACTCATTTATACACAGTTTGCATACCATTTATATCACACCCCTTCTCTAGACTTTGCAGACTCATCGCTATAATTATGATATTGCTTACAAGATACTAAAAGCTTGCTTAGCAGATTATATTAAGTGTATATAAAAAAAGAAAAATCCCATCCTGAGGGAGTTTGTATATTTTGCTTTCCAGTAAACAATTTTCAAGCTTTCTTAACTCACACCTTTAAGCGCTTATATCTAATTACAAATGTATAAAGAAAGTTAAAAACTACTATAGATGTTTTTAATGTTTCTGATACATTGTATATGTACAGTTGCTCTTTAAAAGATATAGTCTTATTCAGAAAATACCAGTGTTTGAGTTATTAGATCAAAAATTCATACTTCTTGATCACTCAGAAAAGAAGATGCATATTTTGAGTTATTAAAAAAAATATAAGTTATCAACAGTGATTAAATTTTCAACATCATACAAATTGTGGGAAATCTCAACAAATTATAGAAACTGAAATATTTTAATCATATAGCTCAGTTTTGATTTCTTCTTATTGTATAATTGTTAGATGTAGATTAAAATAGCACTACTACATTTAGATCAACAGACTTCATGAATTCAAAATATATATAATTATCAGCACATATTTAATTAAAGGATTTATAAGACGTTTAATTATAATAATATTTTTATTTGGATTTCAAAATTTATTTTTAAAATAAGATTTTGTCATTTTTTTAATAATTTATGCCCCCCCCCCCATACCCAAGATGCTAATATTAAATCAATTTCTGAATAAGAGTTAAAAGTTACATGTTTAAAAGAAAAGTAAAATAAAATTTTAAAATAACTAAATTTTAAGAAATTACACATAATCAAATTTCATTGTAAAATTAATAAGTTCAAAAAATAAAATAAAAAACTATTACAAAGTTTGTGTAAAACTTCAGATCAATTGCTCTTATAAAAGATTTGATCCTGGTATATATGTATGAGTGTAGGATAAATGCCAAACCCATGATTTCAATATGGCTTAGAATTTTTGTTTTTAGACAACTAGACTATAATCAATCTAATCAGCCATCACATTTAACTATTCTTAGCTAGAAGTTAAAACAAGGATGGAAATATTCAAGTCATCTCTTATCCAGTAATTATTAAATGTTGTAATGCCTTCTATATTATTAATCTATGTGAAAGAAACGGAGAAAAGAGTGGAGACTTTTTCCCTAAATAAATTATTTAAAGGTAATTTTGCTTTGCTTTTTGTCAATATAATAACAACAATATGATAAAAAATGTTTATTATTAAATTTAAATCATTACAGTGTCAAAACAAACTTAAAAAATATACAAATTGAAAGAAATAATGCTTGGGAACTCACCTTCAAATGCATTATAGAATGGTAAAACAAAAATATGAAAATGAAAGTAAAATTAAAAAATTATAGACAGAAAAAAGAAAAAGATAAAAGTCCTTTTATAATTATTATTCAATGTATAAATAGCTTGTTCAAAATACATATTTACATATACAAATAAGTTTTCATGCATGTAAATAACTTACCCATTGCTGAATCCCGATCAAAAACATTCATTATCCATTTTGAAGATTCTTAAAAAAAGACGAACAGCAAATAAATTATCAAACAATTGCTTTGTAAAAAGAAAAAAGTTTAAATTAGTACTTAAACTCACTATATTTTTGTAAACTTACCAGTAATTTTTTTAGCTGTCTTTTTCCCTTTTCCTGCCTGTATATCTTTAAGAGTTTCATATACAATCTGTATAATTGGCAAACAAAATGCACCTGTCTTACCACTTCCAGTTTCAGCTGCCTATAGTTTGACAAAAAAACTGAAATTTACTCTTAAGCAAAAAAAGATTAAATACAGTACATAAACAGAACAAAAAAGACAATTATGAATATAGTAGCAACATAAGTTATAAGCTTTCTACTTAAAACATTGCTAAATTTAACCTAAATATATTTAATGAATTGCAAATATTTCTCATGTTAGGATATTCTTAGTTCCAAAATCTATAAATTCAATACAATATAAAGGAGAAAGGGCAACTACTGACTTCAAAATTTTTTTTATGTTTATAAAATAGAATGAATAAAGTAATGAACTAACAAGACTTTCTTTAAAAATAAAAAAGAAGACTGTGCAACAAATAATAATGATGATGGATAAAAGAATAATAAAAAAAAAGCAAATAAGAGAAAATAATCAGAAACTATTCTTATATACTATGCTGAAAATTCTACAAACAAAAACAAAATAAAATTATTGTACTGGAAGATGAAACTTTTAAGTCAGAATGCATTTAACATGAACAAAAAAAAAGCCAAGAATATTTCCCAGTATTGCTGAACTCTTTGATGCTACTAGAGTAAAGCTATTCACATATATGATTATTGATGCAGGAAGAGAAATTCAACTTAAGATCATCATTATAAAAATAAATTTGTAGAGTAAACAGAGCAAAACTCTCCATACAGTATTGCCACCTGTGCTAAACAGAGTAATCAATGGATGCCAGAAGGCTTGTGCATAAAATCCCTATCTAATGCCTACTCATCCAATATCCCCAGACTAGTTTCTGGCTTGTGGCCTTCGTCAGTGAGGAGCTTTGGATCTGAGAGCACTGCATCTAGATCTTAGGATCTAATGCAACCCTCTAGCAACCACCTTTTATCTCTACTTAACTACTAAACTATGAGAATGAAATTGAAAACACAAAAAATATTTTCAATCTAAGCTCAATAGCTTAAAGTCATATGGGTCTGAACTCAGTTCAGCACCCATACATTTTGGTGTCTTTGGCTCTTTTACAACCATAGCCACCACTATCCTATTAGGCAGGATTGGTGTTAAACCATTAAGCATCACATGATCACATTTCCTATACTAGCACATTAATTGTTGATAAACAGAGCAAAACTCTCCATACAGTATTGCCACCTGTGCTAAACAGAGTAATCAATGGATGCCAGAAGGCTTGTGCATAAAATCCCTATCTAATGCCTACTCATCCAATATCCCCAGACTAGTTTCTGGCTTGTGGCCTTCGTCAGTGAGGAGCTTTGGATCTGAGAGCACTGCATCTAGATCTTAGGATCTAATGCAATTCCTCTAGCAACCACCTTTTATCTCTACTTAACTACTAAACTATGAGAATGAAATTGAAAACACAAAAAATATTTTCAATCTAAGCTCAATAGCTTAAATAGTCATATGGGTCTGAACTCAGTTCAGCACCCATACATTTTGGTGTCTTTGGCTCTTTTACAACCATAGCCACCACTATCCTATTAGGCAGGATTGGTGTTAAACCATTAAGCATCACATGATCACATTTCCTATACTAGCACATTAATTGTTGATAAACAGAGCAAAACTCTCCATACATTATTGCCACCTGTGCTAAACAGAGTAATCAATGGATGCCAGAAGGCTTGTGCATAAAATCCCTATCTAATGCCTACTCATCCAATATCCCCAGACTAGTTTCTGGCTTGTGGCCTTCGTCAGTGAGGAGCTTTGGATCTGAGAGCACTGCATCTAGATCTTAGGATCTAATGCAACCATACTGTATGGAGAGTTTTGCTCTGTTTATCAACAATTAATGTGCTAGTATAGGAAATGTGATCATGTGATGCTTAATGGCTTAACACCAATCCTGCCTAATAGGATAGTGGTGGCTATGGTTGTAAAAGAGCCAAAGACACCAAAATGTATGGGTGCTGAACTGAGTTCAGACCCATATGACTATTTAAGCTATTGAGCTTAGATTGAAAATATTTTTTGTGTTTTCAATTTCATTCTCATAGTTTAGTAGTTAAGTAGAGATAAAAGGTGGTTGCTAGAGGGTTGCATTAGATCCTAAGATCTAGATGCAGTGCTCTCAGATCCAAAGCTCCTCACTGACGAAGGCCACAAGCCAGAAACTAGTCTGGGGATATTGGATGAGTAGGCATTAGATAGGGATTTTATGCACAAGCCTTCTGGCATCCATTGATTACTCTGTTTAGCACAGGTGGCAATACTGTATGGAGAGTTTTGCTCTGTTTATCAACAATTAATGTGCTAGTATAGGAAATGTGATCATGTGATGCTTAAATTTGTAGAGTATTAATGTAAAAAAACTTAATCTAATTAGGAGGAATTGTCACAAAAACGTTATAATTTTCCAACATGCCAAACATCAAGTTTCAGCATTCAACTCGTGATGAAAATATTCACTATTATCAATAACCCCTGCAACTGTTTTAAAAAGTAATTTATTCCAAAAAGTTTCTATCAGTCTAATAACAATTACTATGTTGGATGTGCTTGGCACTGTTTCCAAACACATCCAATAATTCTTGAATCTTAGTGTACCAACTCTACAAAGACTTATAATCAAATATTTCTAATTATTCAATAGAATTAGTAAGTGAAATCTTTAGTACTTAGATATGTTTTAACATTAAATTCTCTTAATTACATTGTACTATTTAACATAAAATACAACCTGTTAGAAGTCTCCATCACATCTGTTTGTTTTTATTTTTCTTGAAACTTAAATGTGATGATCTGACAACTTGACAGATTTTTTTAAGCAATACAATTTCTACAGATATATATATATATTTAGGTTTGATATTTATTTTATGGCTAAAAAGGCACCTAAAGATTTATTTCTTTGTTAGACAGATTTGAAATTTTGATATTTTTGGTTGCAAGAACTGAACATTCTAGATTAGTCTTTTTTTTAAATATATATTTTATTTCAAGTTTATAATAATCATGCAGAAATATTTACATCCTTCTAATCATAAACTTAAATAATAAAAAGCTTTTCAAAACATATTTCTGCAAAGATTCACTGAAAAAAAAACCATAATTACCATAAGAACATCACCACCTCCAAGAATCATTGGAATAGCTTCTGCTTGCACATCTGTTGGAAGACTAAAACAAAAAAGTAATACTATAATCCAAAAAAATAATTTCCCTGGTATTCTGTTTTTGTTTTTTTTTAAAACAATACAAAAACAACAACAATTATAATAACTAAAAACAATTACAAATTATAGCATCATTATTGTTCTATAAGAATGAAACATTTTATAAACGAAAACTAAATTTTACAAATATAGATTACAAATATCTCATTTACAATAAAGTATTAGCCAATTTAAAAAAATCATAAAATATTGCACATACTTCTGTAGTGTAATTTTCACTAGACAACTCTCAAGCAAGGTAGGGAATGGTTTCTGACCGCTTTTAGCATCTTGTTGAGGCATGTAACCATAAACATATGACTAAAGATGTGAAAAATATCTACGATCCTCAAATTGTATATTTTGTGCTGAACCAGCACTCATCAGTTACCCAGACTGTAAGAGATTGTGGTCTGGACTAACTGGTTCAGCACAAAATGTACATCTTGGGGATCGTAAATATTTTTCACATTTCTTTGGTCATATGTTTATGACTATCCCGCCACAAGGTGTTAAAAGTGAATAAAAAGCAGTCTCTTCCTTGTGTGAGAATGATATAATGAAAATTATAATACAGAAATATTATTCGTTATTGGATGGATAACCTCTAGTCTAATGAATGAATAATAAAAATTATTAATTTACTTTCATTAAATGATTTGTGTCAAAGTTGTGAGGACAGCATGTTAGACACATCAATTAAATTATAGTAATTTGCTATCCACATATATACTGAAAAATGATAAAAATAAGTGTAAGAAATTATGGTCTGGGCCCACTGATCAGTGCTGGTTAAGCACAAAATGTATAACTTAGGAATCATAGATCATTTTCACATGTCTTTGATCATATGTTTATGAATACATCCTTCCACAAGGTGTTAAAAGTAGATAGAAACCAGTCTATCTTGCGTGAGAGTGATGTAGAGAAAATTACACTATAGAAATATTCATTACTGGATAATCTCTAGTTTAATAAATGACTAATAAAAATTATTAATTGCACATTCTTGTTTTGTAAAAATAAACAGAAACACAATTTCTTAATTTTTTTATACTATTAAATATTTATTTTTTAAGATAGCTATAGATGAGTCTTAAGATTTCTTGTGTTCCTTCATAAATGTCTTGATAAATCATATAATAAATACACAATATATAAAAAAAATTAAGAATAATTTTAATTTTAATTATTAAAGCAATATGATGTAAAAAGTGAATTAAATAATTACAAATATAAATTTCATTCATATAATAAATTCACACTTTCACATGAACTCCCAAGCAATAAATCATTTGATTATTTATTCAGTAGAATGAATGCTAGCCATTTTAATACAAGATGTTATTTTTTTTAGAATGTTCCACATCAGCTTAGAATAATTACCAATGCCTTTAAAATGACTCAATTCATAATAATTTTGTTGTATCTCATTAATAATTATTTTAATAAAAATTAGGGTTATGAGCTACTATAATCAATTGTACATGTTTTTTAAAGTGCAGTTTTAGGACTATCAAAAAAAAAAAAAGACTATTTTTCATCCACGAATATTAAAAAATAGTCAAAAGTCATTACAGGAAACAAGTTATGTAAAATGTTTCAGTAATACTTTATATATTTTTAACTTTTAAAATGCACACGGCTCTTACATTTTTTAAAGATCATTAAAATTATTTAGCAAATTTTACCATGGTTGCAGTTCTAAAAATAACTACATTTAAAATAATATTTTAAATAAAAAAAAAAAATAATACTTTGCTGTTAATTCATTGAAAGTGTTTTTAAATGCTTTCATTGAAGTTGGAAAATCAGTTTGTTTGTTGGTAAGTTTGTAAATTTTTGACTTTTTTAAGTTAGAATGAAATTTTAAAATTGAGGTTTAATAGATTTAAATTCAATAAAATTGCTTGGAATTTGGTACATAACTAATTAATATCAAGCTAATCCACATGGGACACTAATCTTTTCAGTAGGTCACTAATTTCTTAGCTATAAAACAGAGCGCAGGAAAATGTTGAATATTTCAATATCATTTTTTTTTTTAAAAACTCTTAGAATTTCATTTGTTTTAAATAATAAGGTTCATGGGAGGATAGCATAAAAATTTTTTTCTTTCAATTTAATAGTTAAATTCCACATAATTTGCAGAAATTTTGTGTATTTTTTAAAATCTTTATGAAAATGATAGGACACATTAATATTTTAAATAGGTAACTTAGTTTCTTAGATATGGAAGAGTGGGGAAAGCTTCAATGTTTTAAATAATGTTTGTGATTTTCTTGGTTGCAATTCTAAGCTTCATTTAAGTAATAAGAAAATTTGTTTATAATAAACTTTTGTTAAGCTTTTTTTCAAAAAAAATTTTTTCCCAAATAAAAAGAAAAAATGTCAAACAATTTTAAATAAAAAAGTTACTGATTTCTTATATATATATAATTATGTACCTATACTAAATATGATATATATACACTATATGTGTGAAATTGTTTTAAAGTAAAATTATATGTATTAATGAAGTTTGTTTACAATAGTTTTGGTGAGCAATTTTTTTTTTTAAAAAATAAAAATTTCCAATCAAAAGCAAAAATATTAAACATTTTTAACTTAAAAGAATATTTCATATTTTTAATCATTTATGTACAATTACTAATATGATATATACATTGGGGATATACATTTGACTTATAGCAGAAATATTTAGTGATATAATATCAACTATAAATGTTTAGTCAATTTAAAATAAGTTTTACATTTTTATTTATTAATAAGGAAAATGTTTTCTCAATTAAACAAGTAATATGTCTAAATGCGCTAAAACGCAGGTATTAGTGAAGCTAATTACAGATAATAAAATGAAGGCTATGATAATAAGAAGACAAAACTTCTTAAAAGCATTCAGCCAATAATTTTATTATCTGTAATTAGCTTCACCAGTAGCTGCATTTTAACACATTTAGACATTTTTATTTATTGTATTAATACTAAAAAGTTAAAAATAAGAGGTTTTTTTTATATATTACACGTTTTTATTTATCATTCAACTAAAAAGAAAAAATTGTTTCTTTAACCAAGATTGGGTTTTTAGATTTAACTTGAAATAAAAGCATGGTGGATCCAGAAATTAAGTCAATCCCAACATTTAATATAAAATTTTTTTTCATTTCTATTATTTTAAATATAAATGAAGCTTCCGCAAACAATAAAATTTTAAAATTAAAAAGATACCTCTAACTTTGCTCACCTTCATATATTAGAACTACAATGCTTTTGCTAAAAGAAATGACTTTTTTTAATCATTCACAAATTTATTGCTAAATATTTTTAAACCTGATTGACATATATCGAGCAAGTAGGAAATTTCTTTCATTTTTAATCTTATCAATGATGATTTTAAATTCTAATATTACATAATAAATAATAATTTACAGTGCTAAATATTTATATATAATATTCTGAGATTAACTCATTGCAACTGTTTTTTTAAATATAATTGAAAATGTAATTTGCTGAAGCTGGAAAGATATTCAATTACACTTAAAAAAAAAAACAGTTGCCATGAGTTAATCTCAAAACATTATATATATTATATTTAGCACTGTAAATTATATATATATATTACTATCGTTAAACTGAATTTGTTTCATCATTATTGTTACAAAAGATATATAGCAATAACAACTAACTTAAAAATCTATAAAGGCTAATTGTATATATCTTATCATCCTTTTCAACAATTAATGACTAACTGCATAGATGAAGATATCTCAAAGTTTAATCCAATTTTTTGTATAAAGATTTCGCATGGTTTAATCAAGTTTTGCTGATCCATAGCTTCGCTTCACTGTAGTCTAACAAACTTTCTTATCACAATGATTCCATTTTATATATAACTTCTTACAAAATCTTGTTGTTCCAGTTTGTGAGTTTAAATTGTCCATATATTGTTATTCCTTTTATGAATATGTTTAGTTCACTTTATTTCAGTCTAATTTTTTAAATGATGAATCATTTTCTCATCTGTCTTTCCCTATTATTAGCGCCAAAGTAAGATTTTCTATATTTTACTATGTTGTCTGCAGTTTTTGCATTACAATTTTATTAAGAATTCAATATTCAGTCACAAGTAACAATAAATTTAGCTACATATCTATTTTTCTTAAATGATGTCATTTTATTAAAATCCTTTGACATTAATAATTAATTGAATTAAGCTATTTATAATTAGTTGTTAACTCTTTTTAATTTATTACTATCTATTATATTTATTTCACAATAATAACTATTGCAATATGATTCAAACAAATAGGTAGACATAAACACACAATTGTTTGAATGATTAATGGATAATAATTTATTAGTAATCTTATTGCAATTAGTTAAATACACTATGATAATACTACAATAACTTAATTCTATGACTATTATATTTTCATAGATGCAACAATTGTTTTCTATAAAATTTATATAAAAATAATTAAGATTGAAATGGCTTATTAAAATCTAAGATCCATTTTCAAATCTTCAGAACTGGGTATCTTTTTTTTGATAGAAATTTTTTTCTGCTGACCTACAACTCAATTCATCTTCAAACTTATCTATCTAAAATAACTCCAATGATTGATCTAGCAGCCTCTTTTCTCTACTAAAACAATTCTATTTATGCCATTTCCTTAGATTGTTTTTCTGGACTAACTAAAATTTGTTTTTATATATAATAATATTTGATCAACAGATTACAGTAATCTCTTTTTTCTAGTTACACTATTAAGCTGTTTTAATTTCTATTTCAAAACAACTTAATTTAGTCGGTTTACTTTAGGTTAAATTTAATTAAATTTTATTAACTTTCCTTATCAGAAATACATTTTTTTTTTATCAATATATATATATTGGACAATAGTAAATTGAATCAATGCTAAGACAAACATTAAAACTAGAAAAGTACAAAAGTAGGCAGGGATTTAAGTTAGAAAAATAATTAAAAGTAAAGATTTTGATGTTATCATTTTAGACAAAATGCAATGAAATAAATCAACTTATGACGAGTAAAAGTAAATGTCTCCAATATAAATATGTAAGCAATGAATAATTTTGGTTGCTCATTTACTTTATTGGTTAGAGCATTTCAATTCTGTAAAAGAAAAAGTAAGCAGTGATTTAAGTTAGAAAAATAATTAAAATTAAAGATTTCAATGCAGTATAATAAATAAATATCAGTTTATGACATGTAAAAATGTGTCCCTGACATATATGTGAGCAATAAATAATTTTTATTGCTCAGTTATTTTATTAGTAAGAGCATTTTGACTCTGCAAAAGAAATCAAAAAGAAAGAAGTGTGCTCATAAAGATAAAGCTAAAACTTTTCTTTACTGAGGGGTGGTAAGGTCAACATTTATGATCACATAGAATTTGGGTGATTAAAGAATATATTTAAGTGTTTAACTGACAATGAATATAATAATATACAATCTGAATTATATATATATTTTTAAGGCTGTAATGTAAAAATAAATATTTTAAAGCAATAGATTTTTAATTTGTATAGAATTTAAAGTATTAAAAGTTACAATATAAAAAACATTGCATTGTTCTTGAAGTCAATAGGCCATTTAAGAACTTTAATAAACAAAGTGAAAGATCACAGATATTTTTGAAATAATACCCAGGTCAAAAGAACAGATTAGCTACTGAGTTTTGAAAAACGTTCTATAATCAGCAGGTATAATATAAAAAAAGCTATTATAAAAGGGAGTTTAAAAAAAATATTAAGAAAAAATTCAGTATTGATTTTTATTCAGAACCCAAAATTTAAGCACTCATTCACCTAGTATTCCATATTTATTGTAGATAGCAAATCTACCCAAGCAAGAAGATATCAACAATTTCATCAGTTGGTTCAAGTAATAAATCCATTAATTACATGAAAAAGAAAAACCTGCCCATTCAATCTGTAGAAGAAACAACTCTATTAATATGGGGGAATATTTTTCAAAATATTCCCCAATGCAAATGATAATTCATATTTGTGTTTATAGTTTTCCCAAAATGAATAGCTGCGAATAACAAAATATATATCTGTCTATTTCTTTTCCAGTCCTACGATATCTAGAGAAAATGTGAATGACTTGCCAAAATCTATAATGGACCCATATAGCAGTGCCATCTGATTTTAATGATGCTTCTATTGTTCAAATTTTTAAAAATAAAGAAAATGGATGAGATTCTAGTAATTTTCAGGAAATATTATTATTACCCACTGTAGCAAAGATACTTTCAGGATTTTTGTTAAGTTGCTTCTTATCATAGATAATAGATTACCAGAGACTCGTGGATTTAGAGAATCAAAAAGCATTATAGACATAGTTTTAGTTGCCATGCAAATGCAAGAAAAGTATCGAGAACAAAGGAATGATTTATATATTGCTTCGTTGATTTGATCAAGGCATTTGATTCATATTATACACCTTCTACATGATGGAATGATAGGAAGTATTATCCAATCTTGTTTTCAATTTTTATGACAGTAGTCTTTGGAATTGTTTGCAAGAAGTCTAACTGCTTAGAAATCAAGACCCAATACAGGTTTGATGGTGGAATTTTTAATTTGAATTGATTAAAAGCGAAATCAATAACTACTTGGATTCTGGATTTTCAGTAACCAAATGAATGTGCTATTTTTAACCATTCACAAAATGATTTACGGAATGAATTTAATGTTTTGAATACAACATAAAAAGACTAATGCAAATAGACATCTAGAAAAATGGAATTAGCAAGAAAATTTTTTATCAGGTATTCAATACGTCAAAATCAAAAATGGAATTTAGATAATATGGCATTAACAAATTTCTACTGGTCAGAATATATACTCCTTATATATATATATTTTAATGATCAACTGCATTAGATTCTTTTATTTTTATTCTCCTAATATGTGCAAAATCACAGGTCAGTTTTACTCACATTAGTAAAATAAAACAATGTAATATAGTTAAGAATTAAAATATATTTAAAGAATAATTACATGAAATAATAATACAAGTTATCAACAGCAGTTAAAAGTGATCTATAACATTGTGTATAAAAATGCATTACAATAGTTTTTACCTGCTGTTGATAACTCATGTATTATTATTTCATGTAAGTATTATTTAAATATACTTTAATTATCAATTACATTACTTACATTCTTTTAATGTAATAATGCAAGCAAAGCCATGGGTGCAACTAAGGTATAAAAAACTTGCGAGATTAGTTATAAAAAACCTAGCATTTTGTATATAAATATTTAAATAATTAATTTAATGTATGTTTTTAAGAAAATATGAACATTTGGCAATTCTTTACTTTTTTTAATCATATTTTTATAAATAAATACTTTCATGGTTAATTTCTAATCAAAATTCCAGTTTCTGCTTTCCTTCTTCATATTATTTTGTTAAAAATCTGCTTTTTTTGGCACAAAACAATTAGATGGAAAAGTATTACTAGAATCCAAGACTTCACAACAAAAAAAAAGAAAGGAAAAAACCTGGTTTATTATTTTGGACATCTGATTGGAAGCCTACATGGTTAGGATATGAAGTATAACTAAAAATTCACTATTTTTTGAATATGGAAATCAGCATCATTTTTCATATACTATAGATAATTTACTTCAGCACCTTTTTATGGCTTATTGGATATCAGTGAGTCACTTCCTTTTTTAAATGATTGCTCATGGCTGATTATTATGCTGCGATTCACTAACATCAATTTGTTTAACCAATGTTATAATTTTTGTTATTCTTTCTTTCAAATTTTTAAAACATCTAGTTAAATACTTCCAACATATGATAAACTTGCCTATTACAGATACTTCCTCCCTCCAGGAACCTTGGTTTTTTTTTTTCTTTTAATCTAGCTTATGTTTAGAATTAATACATTAGCTTATCTCTTAACTAATTATGTAAAACTTTCCTACCAATAATTTTCAAAAAATATCAATTTATATAAAATAAAAATTATTTTCAAAAAGTTGTCTCAAAAGTTTATAAAAATATCAATAATGTTAAACATAAATATTTTATGATTTATTGAAAATTAATAATTTTAATATTCTTTGCATTCATATTATTAAATGATGCAAAATGTAATTTCATATTAATTAAATTTTGAGTTTCTTTAATATTTAAACTAGTCTCATTTTAAACAGACTAACATTATTTCCGAGTTATAAAATAATCACTTTTTCATATTAAAATGTGGCTATAAATGTTACAATGTATATATACATGTGTGTGTGTATGTAAATTGTTGAGGCTAAAAAACCCAGTAATTTGAATGAAAGATACAAATAAATAATTGAAATTAAGTTATGAAATAATATTTACCTGTCAACAACATACTATTTCGCATTGCCAAACATAAGTAATCAATAGATTTCAGACAGTAATATCAAAGTTCAAAACAAGTTTCTGGTTACTACCAATTTTCTTATGCAGCACTGTTTTGATATATTAACCATCCATCAATCACTATTTATTATTAATATACTACTTTAATCAAGCTGAAAGAATGAAAACTTTAAAGCATTCTAAGGGTTGGAATCTATTTGCATGTCTAGCTATATAGATAGAAATAAAGTCAGCAATTATATTTCAGTGATCTTAATTATAGATTAATTACAAGGAAATATCAAAACAAAGTAACACCACTGACTCTTCTAGCTTCCATTTAAATTGTAATTGACAGTAATTAATCAATTTCATATCATTAAAACAAAGTTAATACATTGTACAGGCTTAAACCTGTATTAATATATGTAATATATGCGGAATTCGAACTCAGACTTTCACACGACCCACTACTCTCAGTGCCATCTCATATTGCTGACCCACTTGATCACACACATGTTGAAAAGATAAATAATCACCAATACGTATTTCATGCTAAACCAGCAATCATCAGTTGGTCAAGATTACTATCCTCACACATATTTATAATCAGTGCTCAGCTTTATATTAAGATAGCCAATCTTCATACTTTAATGGCCAGGCTTCAAACTATTCCAACTCACAACTCTTAATATAAAGCTGAGCACTTATTATATATATATGTGTGAGGTTAGTAATCTAGACCAACTGATGATTGCTGGTTTAGCATGAAATACGTATATTGGTGATTATTTATCTTTTCAACATGTGTGTGATCAGGTGGATCAGCAATATGAGATGGCACTGAGAGTAGTGGGTCGTGTGAAAGTCTGAGTTCGAATCCCGCATATAAAACAAAGTTAGTGATTATTTAATGTCAGATTTACATATATAGTCATGCAAATTCAAAACTTTAGATTTTTTAAAAATGGATGCTGGATGGCATGTTTATTAGTGATAAAGATAAAACTATTAAGAACCTATTTTGGCGATCTATTTGGCACATCTACCATCCATTTTACTTACAAAAACCTGACAACAGTAGTGACGAATTACGGCACTTAGGTAAATAGAATTTTTTTTTAGCTTCTGACTGATTTATTTTTCTCTAATATATTATCTTTTTCTATTTTTTCTTCCTTCTCTCTCTATCCTTAATCATAAAAAATACTGCCCATATGAATTCATTTTATTCCATGGCTTATCAATCCATAAAGACAGAAGTGAAACAAACCTTGTCAAAACTGAAGTCAAATGCAATGGACTTAATCATATTTAATTAAGTATCTTATAAAAATATATTTAAACAAAATATCACATGATTCCCCTAACAGATTTAATGTCTGCATTAATAGCTATAGAGGTCTTTATTAGCTTCACTGAAAGGATTAGAGTAATTATGTAGATTGTTACTAATAATCCTATAAACATCACATGACTTCTGCCTACATATTATTTTTACTTAGAAAATATATTTTTCCTATTCCAGTTCTGGGGTATAAAAATTAGATTTTATAATAAAGATCTAATGTTATGCAAAAGTCTATAAGATCTAAATTTAATATCTTATAAACAAAAAATATTTGTACCACTTTAAATTTAAGTTTTAAGACTTGGAACCCTTTCATCCCCTTCTTTTTTAAAAAATAAATTATGTAAAATGCAAATGTATTTAACCAATGCTAATTTGAAAAATAAGAAATAGAAATCAGTCTCTTTACACTTTTTAGTTATCTCTAATTCCAGTTTCAATATTAATTCTAATATTAAGCAGAATGTATAGCTAAAAATAATAGTAGCTTATATAACAAATAGCATCAATACTGTAATTATATACTGTACTATATAAATAGAAATTTAAAATTCAAAATATTTAAGTATTTTAAATAATAAATAAACGAATAAAAAAAATGAACAGAAAACATATTACTTACGTCCATTCCATATCATCCACTGCTTTTGCAATTTCTGGTAAGACACCAAATTCTAAAATAATGTTTATTTAAAAACTTAAATGATTTGTTAGGATAATTAAAAAACTACCTCCAATAACAAAAAACCATTAATAATTATTTATATTGACGTTTTAAAATATTACAAAGTAACAACAAAAATGCACAGCAAATCTATTCAACAGTTAACAATTAATGCCATTTTATGCTTAAGAGTTATTTGATAAAATATGGATATAATATTAGCCTCTTATATTAGTCTCAACAAAAACAGAAAGTTATAAAAGAATTATAAATACATTTTAAAGATTTTCAATGTTCCAAAAATTATAACTTAATATTTGGACTTATAAGTATAATACCAATCTCTTTATTTGACCAAGTAAAACTTAAAACTCAAAGTTCATGCTAAAATATTCTTGGTCTATCACAGTTTAAAAAATATGGTTTGAACAAAATGCTATTTCTACTTACAATGAATATATAATTGGGTAGTAAAGTTAATTTATGAATGAAATCAACAAGTAGCAGATGGTGGAATGAGAATTAATAATAAATAATAATAAATATCTATCAACATTATTTTGGGGGATCTTGTAGAATATATTAATATGTGAAAAAACTATAGTTTCCAACATAAGCAATCTTTTCATTTCCTTCATTCTCTCTCAATTTCTTTTTATTGTCATCTGATAATGAAAATTCTTGGTTATGAACTTGCATGAAGCAGTACATTCAATAAGTCATTTGAAATTAAAATAAGTTGCATTTGATAAATGATTTTATGTTTGAAAAGTCACACTTAGGTATCATCTCTCTGCCTTCCTCACAGAAAGAAAGACCTAGAAAATACGATTTCAAAATGATTTATTTTCAAAATTTGATTAGGTCTTTGTGAACTGCTCATTAAATGGTAGAAATAAATATCTTATGAATAATGATGATGGCAACTAATTAGAAAATAAAATGATAATAAAAGTAAGAATAGACAAATCTCATCTTATGCAAATAATTAAGTCTGAAGAACATTGCAATAGATTCTCATTAGATGAAGTGATTAATAATGATGGTAAATTAGAAGTTAGAGGTGATAATAAAGATAAATGAAAACATATCTCAATTAATATAATGAAGTTTGAGAAAGGTTGTAGTATATGAATTCTCATTAAGTTATACTTAAAAGATGATAATTATAATTTTATGAAAATACGAATAACAAATTTTTTAATATAAATTTTTGCTTATCAAATAAAAAAATGCCAATATATATATAATTTAAAAAATCTGAACTATTTTTCTTCAAATTATTTTATATATTCTGCAGATGTTAACTATTCATTATTTATATCTCAATGAATATGATGCTTCAATTGAAGGTAAATCAATATTCATGATTTTTATGTTTTGCAATTTTAAAAATTTGTAACATAATGCTTGTAATTTTTCAATAAAGCTTTCATTTTCTACAGAAAAAAAACAACCTGAATTATTAATGTACAATTTGGAAAAATGTGTTTATAGTGCGCTTAATGAAACTGAATTTCCGGAACAAGTTTAAATAAGAAAATAAATAGCTATAAGTTTTCTTAGAAAAACAAGTAATCAAGTGAAAGATTGTATATTAGATTCACTGAAAAGATTTAACATATGTTTTTGAAATTTGTATATTAAAAATTGGGTTATATAATAGTATTTTGTTTTTATTTTATTAATCTAAAAGGTTCAACACTGGATTCACAAAATTCAGAGAAAAAAAGCTTTAATTTCTTGTTGGTTAATATTACTGCATCAATACTATTATTTTTTTTTTCCTTCTTGAAGACTTTAATGCATGTGTTGCCAGAAATAAGTAAACTAAAGCCCAAAGTTAATGAAAATAATATTATAGGTTGTGTGAATTCAAAAGGTTATTATTGCATATAGAATGACTATCATAACTTTTGTGATAATCAATAAGTCAATTTATGACAATCATTAAGATGCCAATAAAAAATATAGGATCATATTGATTATATTATAATTAAGAAACAGAAAAAAAAAGAAATTATTACATAAGTATTATGTCAGTATATAAAGCTTAGATTGCTGGAAAAATTATAATTAGTATACACTAAGATTGAAATAAAAAGTGCATTAAACAGATCTTACCACAAAAACAATGAGAAAATTTTATGTTCATCTTTTAAAAGAAACTTACTTATGCTAAATTTCAAAAGCTATTCAATGCTAAAATGACCAATTAGTATTTTCAAGCATATCATGTTAAGGAGCGCATTGTGAATATGAGTAAAACTTATTTTATTACTAGTAACTTTAATTTTTTTTAAAAAAAGGCATTATCTGATATAGACAGATTAATAAAATAAATATGGATTTTATAAGCAATATAGAGATTTAAAGACACAATTTCTACAAATACAAAAAAAAAAAATTCAAGAAAGAATAGAAAATTAAAACCACAAAAAAGGATAATCATTAAAACAATGTATGGCATTCTTTTTTATGATAATATTTGGAGCAAAGATGATGTATTTTCATTATCTTTTAAATAGTAATTCAAGAATTCAGATGATTAATTTAATGATATATACATTTCTCCAATGCATTTGGATATCAGTATCTAGTTTGAAATTATTTATAGTGTTTTTCAAGAACTTTATAAATAAGATTCAATGTGGTTTTAAAGTCAGTAAGGAATAGACATGGGTCATGTTGCCAAGAAAATGTAAAAAAAAAAAATGTTACAAAGAATGAATTAATTTATAAATTGTTTATAGTTATTTGCTCAAGGTATAGCTCATTGATTAATTGAACAAGTTTATGGCACTTTAAAATTAATTGATTACCCATAGAGGTTTATTCATATTATGCACTTTCTATAAAACGGTATGAGAGGATGCATTATTCTGGAGATAGAAAATCAGAGGCATTTAAATGCAATCTGATTTAAAACATATACTAGCTCCAAATTTGTTTCCCTTTTTATGATACTCATCTTGAAATAGTTTATACATGGCTTCACAAAGCAGGTATCAAGACATATAGATTTGATGGGATTTTTAATTTGCATTCATATAAGTACAAAATAAGAACTTCATCTTCTTGACTTTTAAATATACAGTAGAATGATAATTACACTATTCTTACTGAACTTACAGATTGTATATACTGTAGTTTAACAATTAATGGTCAAAAAATTCAAGTGCTTTTATCAGGCAATAATGAAAAAAAAAATTTAAACTATTTTTAAAATGAATGGATATCAGCTTGAAAAATTTAAATGAAATAATTAAATCAATATGATGAAATACTCTATTTTTAATTTATTATATGTGTTGTACTTCAACATTCAAGCCTATCATTCTGAATAAAAATCTAGCTTTAGATGGAAAGATGTTCTCGGATCTTGAGTGCAACACAAACTCCTGTAAACTAATGCTGCAGCTAATAAATTAAAAACAGAATATTTGATTAAATTGGGATATAAGGCAGTTATTTTGCCAAATTTATTATATTTTCTAACATAAAAAGGCAAGATCATAAAATCAATTAATAATTTCTTCAGTTTGCTGGATATAATAATATTGTATCTATTATAAGTTCACACTATTCAATGAGACATGGATGCAAATGATTAATAACAAACTACACCTGGGTCTCGTTTTATGCGGTAAATAGGTTCCACAGAAAACCCGCATTAAAAAAAAAATCGCATAAAAATAGACTTAACCGTTTGATTGCCTGACTCGTAAAAAAACGAGATTTGACGTCACTCTAAATCGGTACTTTTTATCCCACGTAGTATACATATTATACGTCATTCGAAAAAAAATCAAAAGTTCTGTAAGATGGTGCCCTCTTCAGAATTATTTTACAAATAAAAAATCAATAAAAATGACCATATATGTCAAACAAAACCAAAGCACCGCCTCCTCACCACCTTTTCTTGATCTTATTGGCTGTACAACTTCTGTCAAAAAGGGAAATGGCTGCCAAAAAGTAAAAAGTTACGTTCGTTTTGGTTTTTATTACGAAAATGATAAACGAATGTTTACAACATTTTAAACAATATTTGAATTGAATTACAAATTATTATTGATAAAATAATACTAAAAATCAAATTATTTTAGAAAAATAGTTAAGATATTACCAAGAATTATTTATTTATTGCTACATATTTATCATAACATTAAAGTGAAAAAAAAAAAGATTGCTGACGCAATCTTTTTTGGTTGGTTGAATAGCAGTTACTTTTATTTCACCACAATTGAATATTTTTTAAATTATAAATCAAATTTTATTTTTGAAAAGACTTTCGTTTACTTTTGTAATCTGACAATTTAGTAATATACTTTTTACAAACAAAACTAACGTATTTATATTATTAAAAGTGAATCTATTTAACAATAGATTTTGTTAAAGTTGTGAGTTGGCCAATTAAAAGTTTTGATTTTTAACTCATTCGGCCAATTAAATAATAATCGTTGAAAGGGTTAACTTACCTTGAAAAATGGGGGATAGATGCTGTAATTTTCAGAATTCGCATAAAAGCAAAGCAACAAGGAAAAATTACTTTAAAATTCGCATTAAAAAAAATAAGCAAATAAAGTATGACTTATAAAAAATTTCAAATATTTGAAAAAAATTAATACAAGACAAACTTTTTTTACTTTTTGTATTAGCTACAGTATTTAATTTTACATTTTTCAAACATATTTTAATCATTACCGCTAGCATTCGTTTGTAAACTGGTAAGAAATCAGACCCAAAGTGATGTGATGTATTGTGGTTTCTTCTTAAACGAAGTCAAGAATCCCTTAGCAATTATGCCCAGAGAAACCTGTTAGCCACTTTATTTTTATTTGTCATGTGATGTACAACTAGCGCCACTTTCAGTATTATGCTGTGTTAATGGTTTTCTGTTTCTATATTTAAAAAATGAGATCATAATCAAAACAAAAAGATTATACATTATCATTAGTAAGATTATTTTCAGTTTATAAAATCTTAGTTTGTTATTTTAAAAATCTAAAAGATTATTTAGTTCTGTTATATAAAACAAACTACATTTTAAAAGTTTAAATTTTTTGAATATTTATTGCGATATTTTTATATGTAAGTATAAATCTATTATTCTTATTATTTACTCATTAGTATAAATTGGTTATTTACATAGAAGCTAACATTCTAAATACAGCTTCAGGCCATATTCACGTTAGCTGCTAATATAACGTTATATTTTTGAAAGAAAAAAAAAGTATTTCAAGTCAAAATAAATTATCAATAATTTAAATTTCTTGATATCTAATAAATATAGTGAAATATGAAAGATATTAAGAAGAAACATGAATCGCATAACTTCAAAATCGCATTAAAATAATCCGCATAAAACGAGACACAGGTGTACCTTCAAATATTTTATAAGGTTAGAATGTTTTCATGGAAAAATGAGACTTTAAGGTATTTAGATATTATTCCTGCAATATGGTATTAGACGTAATAATTTTAATACTGATAAAAATGTAAAAGAAATCAATAGATGAGTGAATATTTTCAAATATATTTCACAGATATCAGGTATCAATTATAGAATTTCCATTTCTAAGCTAATTTTTGTACAGAAGTTTACAAAAGAGA
The DNA here is from genome assembly GCA_028023455.1 of Epiperipatus broadwayi. Taxonomy (NCBI): domain Eukaryota; kingdom Metazoa; phylum Onychophora; class Udeonychophora; order Euonychophora; family Peripatidae; genus Epiperipatus; species Epiperipatus broadwayi. Next base: position 2,554,796 of record JAQFVV010000080.1, on the reverse strand, counting down.
AACATTTAAAGCCAATTTTTATCCAAAATGATTTTATCAGACTAAGAATTTCTTTATAGAAATTAATTTACAAAACTTTGCTATGATTTTGATAATTAAAACAAGTTTAGGATTATCAAAATTCATTGTTTAGAATAAATCCTAGAGATGATAATTATGACAAATTTCTAAGTAAAAATACTAAAACCATTTCCTCTACATGTATTTCATATTTCCTAATATTTTATAAGTATTAATGAATTCTGCTTATGATTTCTGGGTACTTGGGTAAGTTGGAAAATATTCACTCATCTATTGATTTCTTTTACATTTTTATCAGAATTAAAATTATTATGTCTAATACCGTATTGCAAGAATAATACTCAAGTACCATATTTACTACATAAAGTGCTAACTTATAGCTTGAAAATAATTGCTGTTTAAATACTAATTACTAAAAGTTAACATCAGGAGGTATCATTGTAATGTAACACAATTTTCAGACTAAAATAAAACATACATTACTATAAGCAAAAAAAAATAACTTGATGTGAATTTTGTCCCCCAACTTGGAAATCTTAAATCTAGTTCCACAATGACTAACCAGTAAAGGTTTACTTTATCCACCACATCATATTCGCCCTCTAGTTTTTAAAATTAGAACTAAATTATTATTCGAAAATCTTACATATATGGCACTATATTACAATTACATTAAAATGTAAACGAATAAAAAAAAAATTACCTTTTTAAACATAATTGTGTCCTATGCATACTAGGAAATCTGGAGAAAAAAACGGTAGTGCTGTGTCTATTCTGGAAAGCAAATTCTTGTAGGTACGATGAAAACAAAGCTCTGCACTAAGAGATTTTTCTTTTTCAAAATATCTGCCACATTCCTCACAGCAAAAATTAGGCCAGTCAATTACTATTTTTTTGCTGACATTGGTCTCATGCACAATGTATTCTTGGAGCAAATTATGCCCCCCAAAATACACTATTTATAATTGTTCCCAGTAGCAATGACTTTGGGAAAAGAAAGACCTCTTTCTGATTAAGCTGCGATGGCGACATATTCTGCATTGCCATTTACAGCCACCTAAGCCTGCAGAATACATCACCGGCGAACAACACCGCACTGTTGGCATAATTCTTCAGAAAGTGTCTTCTTGCAAGCCATTTGATGGCCAATTCCGGAGTTTGAAGGGCATTCCACAACTTATACATAGTCTTCTGCCAGAATAGCAGCAATATTCAAAATTTTATCATCTGGAACTAAACACATAACAGATCTACCTGCGATTTTTTGCAGCTATAAAACTGTACACGTGTAATTCAAACTTTTGAACCCAGAGGGTGTCTTTTTTTGTAATAAGTGCTATAAATATAGATAGTTTAAATTCTTAAGTTTCAAATAATTTAATTATTTTAATTAATGTAGTGTAATTAATTCAACTTTTTTAAAAAGGTAAATGTTTTGTTTTTTATTATCTTTTAGATTTTAATAAATTTTAATGTAATTGTAATATAGTAGCATATACGCAAGATTTTCAAATAATATAGTTCCAATTTTAAAAACTAGAGGACGAACATGATATGGACACTAAAATAAACCTTTACCGACTAATCAAAAAAAGCATTACTTGACTTCTGATTAATCCTCAATCTCAAAAAATTTCATACTTAAATTAACAATATGGACAAATGATTCTTTTTTATAATAGATGTGAATTTACCCTTTTATTACAAAAAAAAACATTCGCACATTACTGGACACATATACTATAACCGCCGCTCCTAGTTATTTTTTCAGTAAAAATTTACTAAAAAAAAAATTTAATATATGTAATACTACTTAACTTTATTTAGATAATTCACGTTTGGGTTGTAATAAATAAGCATGTATTCGTATTTTCAACTTTTATAATCAATAAATTCTACTTTAAAACTAAAAAGATTTAACTTTTCATTAAAATAATGCTTGCAGAGTTACTTGAGTATCATACTGGATCATTCTAGCACTTCCGGCGCTATAAACTCTTGAACAATAAAGCCATTCTTTTATTTTTATTCAAATCATAATGCTTTAATCCTAAAAGATTATATAAAGATAAAATATTTTTAACAAACCTTCAAATGCTGTCATTTTTTAGATTTTTTTCTCTTAAATAAATATTAGGACATGACTTAACGTTAAAGTGTTTAGAGACAGCTTTGTTCAGAACGAGGATAAAACTGAAAAGGTTATATATTTACTTAATCTATAAAACTGATTATATTAAGAACTTTAAATGAAAATAATAATATTTTATGAAAAAGAAATGAAGTGATAAAATACTGTTTTATTGTTTATCTTCAAACAGTCTATTTCAAAATTACGAAACAGATGCATAAGAAAAAGTTAAAAGCAAAATAGTTTTTCAGTACGAAATCGTGTATAATTTTTTTTTTTATCTGAAGCGAATTGATGCATAGAATCAAGATCTGGAGTAGACTATGATCCAGCGATGATTGCATGGCATATCCATATTTTAGCATGTGTATCAATACTATTAATAAAATATTGCATAATATAACAAACTTTTATTTTTTTATAAAAAATTACACATTTGAAATTCACGATGCCTTTGCCGGTTAGTGAAATAAATTAAATTAATATTGCAATTATTGAAATAACTATTTATTTATTTTCTTTCTTTAAAGCATAAAATAAGATCTGGGCTAATTGTTACCAGTGGCGGAAGCTTGTTGTTTCTGAGCTTACAACTATTCAAAGGAAATGATCAATTTTATCATGATGTTGTTATGCCAATTATGAGATTATTCTCTGCTGAAACAGCTCATACTTTGGCTGTAAAAGCTGCGAAATGGAAGTTAACACCTCAGAGAATATATACTTCACCAGTCTTGGTAAGAAAAATTTAAGTGTTAAGTATATAAAATTTATCTTAATGATTTTATATGAGTTTATTATATAGCTTTAAACATTTACAAGCCAGAATAAATTATCACATGATCACATTTCTTATGCTTGCTCTTAACTGTTTTTAATTACTCTGGCTTGCACTGAGTGACAATACGTATAGAGAGTTTTGCCTGTTTCAGAATAAATTATGAATGATGAATAACTATTTTCTCATGGTTATACTACTTTTGTCTAAATCTTCCTTATATGTAGGTAAAATGTATTTCGCGTAAACACAATATTACTTATTAATCTAAATGAATTATTTGGTTAACAGTTGAATAAAAAGTAAAGGAAAATAAATAGTAAAACATGGTTAACCAATGACAGTAATTTATAAATAGAAATAATCCGGTTGCACTAAACTAATTAATTATGAGATTCTTTTAATTTGAAAGATCACAGAGATAAAGGAAAGTTTTTCTTTCTAGAGATAGAAGAACAGATGTAAGCACATAATTGGAAATACATGGGCAGGAGATCAGATTAAAGGGAGGCAACAGAGCAAACATTAACATGCTCACAATTGGAATTGAGATGAGGTCTGCAACCGCTACCCTGGATAAACTGCCATCAGTAAAACACTCGATCTTTCCAATTAATTTTTACCACTATATATACTAATCCGGACATGAGGATTGATTCAGGCTGCACTAACTTTATTATTTGTTTACACTTAAGAGCATATATATTCAATAATACTGTAAAATTTATATACTGTATTATTAGTTTTCTCAAATATTTATGCAAAATATATGTATAACAATAATGTATCCCATATATTCTGCAAAGCATATTCCAATCAATTTTTTATGTATATATTTGTAATTAGTCAATATTGGATTCCTGTTATTAGTTAATAAATCATACATATTTAACAAATATATGAATCTTTGCAATATTGCATTTCTTGGCATAAAACTAAATAGAAAAATGATATTTTAGCATAATAGCCAAGTACATAATAAAAATTTGTTCAGTCACAGACAAATTTTGAACTTAATGCATAACTAAATTTAGCAATCCGAAATGAAATTCAATTCATGGTCAACAAGTGAACAGACTTCCTAGTAGTTTAAAAATTGTTCATCAAATTAATATAAATAATTTTGATATACTTATCCAAATGGTCATTGTATTTGAATTAAATAGACTAACATTTCTGAATAAATCATGTTTTTAATGATACCAATAAAATAGGGACTTTGCTATGTATAAGAAATCAAAAATTAATAAAAATTATCATTCATTTCTGTGAAATTGAATTAAACTATTAAGACATCTCATAATCACCATTTTCTATGCTTACACAAGCTGTTGAAACAGTAGAAAACTCCATACAGTAATGCCAGCTATAGTAACCAATGGATTCTAGAAGATTTGTGCATAAAATCACTATCTAGTGTCTACTCATTCAATATCCACAGACTAGTATTAGTAGCTATACATTTTGATGTCTGGGTTTTTAATAACTATAGTCACCATCCAATTGGCAGGATTGGTGTTAATTCACTAAGACATCACATGACCTACATTTTCTTTTAACTTGAATTGAAAAAAAATTGTGTCTTATTTTGAGCTTATACTTTTGTAGTTAGCCAAATAGATAAACGGTGTCTGCTGGAGGGCTCTCAGGTCAAGGCTTCTTACTGATGAAACCCACAAGTTAGAAATCAGTCTGGGGATATTGGATGAGTAGGCACTAGATGGGGATTTTATGCACAAGCCTTCTGGCATCCATTGATTACTCTAGCTTGCTGTGTGTGGCAATATGTACAGTGAGTTTTGCCTGTTTTAAAGTATTAGTTCTGACAGCTCTTTTTTCTAGAACAGGAACACGGGTCCAGAATCATATTTTAAGCTGCTCCGATCTCCCGAACTAAATCTTCTTTAAAATGGGCTTCTGGTTTAAGGCCATCCCATTAGTATTAGTTCAGACAGCTCCTTTTTAGAACTGGAACATGAGGTCCAGAAACGGATTTTAAGCTGCTCCGACCACCTGAATTAAAGGTTCTTTATATTTTGTAATAGCAACTCATACTTGATACTGAATCGCATGAGTAATTAGACATTCGGGCCACAACCTTTATTTAGTTTATGTAGCGCCGTAGTCTCTGAAGCTATGCTGCAAATCACCAGTTCGCCCTCCATATTATTATTCAGTTCAGCATTGATCTGAACACCCGATCTAGTTTATATAAAACAATCTGTGTAGGGAGCACATTTGTTGCTTGTTCTGTATTATTAATAAATAAGTTACATTTTATCATTGTCATTCTTGTAAACTTAACTCTTAGCAAACCTCATAGGAATAGCATAGCATAATTCAGGCATGATTATAAACCTTAATAATATTAATTTGTAATAATGTTAAATTTAAATGATTTAAAGTGCATAAAAGATGAGATCTTGTATTTAACTCTGCTCATCATTGTAAAAACATCTGCCAGTGTAAATCCCAATGGACTTCCATTTATATTAATTAACTTAGGATTTAATAATTAAATATCTTAAAATTTATAAAATGTTTAGTGTGTCATTCGTAGTTCACTCCTAAATCTCATCCAAATCTATTTTAATTTATTGTTAGTTATTAATATATGCATTATCTAGCCGGCTATATGTGTGCGTGTTTAATTTAGTATTAATTTAATCATTATTCCCTGAGTCTCATACTCCATCCTTTGCTACTGCCGGCATGTGAACTAAAAGAGACCAAGTGTAATCTCATATCTCATCCATTGGGTAATAAATCACTGAGCATTGGTCAAGGAACTGAAGTGTGATCTGATTCGAGGTCTCAACCCCTCATCTAGATCAGCTTTGGGATAATTTGCCAAAACTCTTGATTTTGTTGCGTGAATATACAAATATGACCGTTACAGTATGTTGGATGATTCACTAAGAAAGTATATTATTATAGACAATCTAACACAATGAAGTTATCAGATTAACAATAGTGCACAAGCTAGTAATTGAATAAGCCTAACAATTTCATAGATACCTTAAACACTATCAAGTCATAATATTCATAAAACTAAAGGCAAAAACCTTAAAAGTTAAAAAAAACAAAACATAAGAAATGAGAATCAAATATTACTATAGATATCAGAAATTTATTGTTTGGGAATGTAAATCACAGAAAGAATATTTCCAAAATTAAGGGACCACGTAACCAAAAATGATGGGTGGGCAAATCAACTTATTTGCTTGTAGACTAAGAAAAATCATGATATGAAAACTAGTATTAAAAATGTACAAACTAAAAATCCTGAACAAATTATGCTTACTGTTAAAATGCTCAAAAACCATATACCAATGGAGATTGACAAATGGAAGTTAGAGCCTCACTGGCAATTACTAAAAATTGAAAATTGTTAATTAAAAACAGTATTAGAACTCCATAATGTATGCTTAAAGTAAAAAGATACAAATGGAAATCAATGAAAGCGAAAGTTGTAGTTAAAAGTTCTGATAGAGCTAAATGAAAAGTCTGCCATTATTTATAATCCAGGTCATCATTAATTCTCTATTGACTATGGTATGGTTTAAACTCTTGAGAATCAAAATCTAAAGTTATAGAACATATCTTTGAAAAAAAAAAAGCCTAATAAATAATTCTCTACTCTGTTTTACTTAAGTCATGATCGAATAAATACATTGCCTGTTCATAACCATTTATACACAGGGATTAGCCAATCATTTGTATGTCCAGGACAGTAGTTTTCCCCAATGATGTAAAGTTGAAAAAGAGCTCCAGAAATTAGTGTCAAAAAGGAGTACTCATATTTAGAGAAAGAAACATATAAAAGTTGTCTTTTTTCAGTTATTACAGAAGAGAAATCCATTGGATAAAGGGCAGTCTCAAAATAGAATGAACAAACTTTGCAAGAGTGACTAATAAGCTGAATAAAAGGCTTATAAAAAGCATATAGAAAAGAGAGAGACTAAGTTCAGTTTTTTTTTTAACTTTTAAGCCAAAGAATGTGAAATACATAATGTTTTATCTATTTCATAGTCATTCATATAGACTTATACATGAGGAGAAGCTGTTTAACAATACTTTTGAGACTGAATAATAAAAGGTAGCATTGTAATTATTTTAGGGTATTAAACAAAAATAATATTTTAAAATAATAAGACAATAGGGTTAAATTTAAAATACAACAATTAAATAATAATATTTTATAACATAGAATGAAATAATATAGTTAGTTTTTGTTATCAGAAACTGAAATTTATAATAAATAAATAATATTTTATACTATTGAATGAAATAATATAATTAGTTTTTATCAGAAACTGAAAATTTAAAATTGGAAAAAAATGTACTTAAAAATAGAATTGAATAAATTTATATTGTTATGTCTGGATTGTTATATGATTTCAAATTCAGCAAATAAAACTAAAAAAGTAGATTAATTTTCAAAAAATAAACTTAGAAGTAAAAAGACATAAGATTTAATTAAAGCATTTTAATTTTGTTTTAATTTATTTAAAAATGAGATTAAGATTTTATTTTATAGTTGCATTTTGTGTTTTTTGACCGTAGAGACAATAGAATAAGAAAATAAATCATAAATAGTTTTGATATATATTTTAATCCAAGGTAAGAATATAATTAAATAGATAATTGTTGTATATAAAATATTTTCTTTTAATTAAATGTAATTAAGATATCCAAAGTTATGAATAACATGAGGTCACAGAGCATACAAAGATGAATTGCTTTGGAAAATCTTTTTTTTTTCACATTATTTGAAGCTGGACATTACTGAAAACAATAATGTAACAAGTTGGAAGCCACTAACTACTTGAAATTTATCTTGGATCCATTATTTGTTAATTTGATAATGCTATTCTAAAGAAATTCCAACTCAAAAAGCAACTGGAACAAATGTTGATAAACCAGCAAGTATCTATGCAGCAACTTTCTATAAAACAAATGTAAGGCAGGTGAAGGAAAATTCATCTCTGTCCTGAAACTTGTATATGATATTTTAGCTTTGTCTAAAAAAAATGAAAAAATATTTGTACCTGACTCTGAAGGAAATCTACATATGAATTATAAAGACTTTTAATAAACTGCTGAAACATTTCCTTTAAAGAAATATTGATTATTATTTATTGATGAATTATTTTTCAAAAAAATGGGCATAATTTAGACTTATGTTAAGGTTATATTTTGTTCTGACTTTTGAATATATATATATATTGTGGTTAACTATATATTATATTTAATTATATTATGTGTTAAAATATGTTGGGGCAATTGTGGCATAATTTATCTTAACATCTAATTTTTAAATTTTAAGAATGTAAAAATAAAGATTCACTCCTTATAAAATTTGTTTTAAAATTTAGTATTGATTAAAATTTACTAAAAGTATCTTCTTTTCAAATACAGATGAAAAAATTAAAAAGATTCACATTTAAACAAAAAAAATTTCTGATAATATTTTAGATTGTTATATAATATTAAAATATAGGTAAATTAACCAGACCACATATGTGGAAATATGTTTAGATATTTGTGAAATATCCAGGAACTAGAATAAAAAATCACTAATTATAAATGATTTTATTAAAACAGGCAAAACTCTCCATACAGTAGTGCCACTCAGTGCAAGCCAGAGTAATCAATGGATGCCAGAAGGATTGTGCATAAAATCCCTATCTAGTGCCTACTCATTCAATATTGCCAGACTTGTTTCTAGCTTGAGACTTTCACCAGTGAGGAGCCTTGGATCTGAGAGCACTGCACTTAGATCTTGGGATCTAATGCAACCCTCCAGCAGCCACCTTTTATCTCTACTTAACTACAAAACTATGAGAGTAAAATTGAAAACACAATATTTTTAATCCAAGCTCAGTTCAGTACCCACACATTTTGGTGTCTTTGGTTCTTTAATAACCATAGCCACCACTATTCTATTAGACAGGATTGGTATTAAACTACTAAACATCACATGATCACCATTTCTTATGCTTGCTCATAACTATTATTAAAACAGGCAAAAATCTCCATACAGTAGTGCCACTTAGTGCAAGCCAGAGTAATCAATCGATGCCAGAAGGCTTGTGCATAAAATCGCTATCTAGTGCCTACTTATCCAATATCCCCATCAGTGAGAAGCCTTGAATCTGAGAGCACTGCACCTAGATCTTAGGTTCTAAGGCAACCCTCCAGCAGCCACCTTTTGTCTCTTATTTACTACAAAACTATGAGAATAAAATTGAAAACACAAGAATATTTTCAAACCAAACTCATTAGCTTATATAGTCATATAGATCTGAACTCAGTTCAATACCCATACATTTTGATGACTTTGGTTCTTTAATAACCATAGCCACCACTGTCCTATTAGGCAGGATTGGTATTAAACCACTAAACATCACATTCTGGTTTGCATTGAGATTGTTTGGAGAGTTTTGCCTGTTTTAATAGCAGTTATGAGCAAGCATAAGAAATGGTGATCATGAGATGTTTAGTGCTATAATGATTTTAATTATAAATGAAACATATAAGTTGGTTATTGTTTTAGATATCATTTTTGTCTTGCATTTAGATTTTGATCTTTGCATTAATGTACATTGAAATTTATTTTCATGTCTGTGAACAGTAGTCGTGGAGGGACCATACTGCCCACCATCAGATGGTGCTGCGACACCATCAACAACCAGCCCGAAGCCTGAAAGTGATAAATTTATATACAAAAGTGGCTGAAAATTGACAAATAAAAATGCCTGAGGCAATGTACATCCAAGAAATACATCGAAAATATAAATTATAAAAAAAAAAAACAAGATAATGCTGTAAAATTCAAATGAAAAAAAAAATTCCATGAAAATACGAGAAAGACCTACCCCTCCCACCTAAAATCATTATTTCACTTAGATCGAAAAATAAAAATGCCTGAGGATATTATAATGATCGGGAGAGAAAAGTCTTAACATATCTGCACTACAGGGTGCCACTAGGCATTTGAACCTAGAAAATTTATATAGTAGGCAGATATGTAAGTTTAAAAAAAATTTTTTTTTAATTTTAATTTATATATTTGGATTCCGACCGTTATAATTGGCGCCCAACGTGGGGCCAATTTTAACGGTCGGAATCCAAATATATAAATTAAAATAAAAAAAAAATTTTTTTAAACTTACGTATTTGCCTATTATATAAATTTTCTAGGTTCAAATGCCTAGTGGCGCCCTGTAGTGCCCCGATCATTATAATTTTTTTTTTAATATTATGATTAAATATTTATTTAATCCCAAATACCCACCACCGTTTCATACTAATGATGATATAATAACAAAAATACTAAATAATTAATTATCACAAACCCATATATATATTCGAGGCATTGAAATAGATAAAATACAATTCTAAATAAGAAAAATAATAAATCCCTAAAACTATTTACAATGTTTTATAAGTAATGGATGTGGTCTGAGCTTTTTTTACCCTGTAGAAATACGTTATACTTTATGTGATTTGATATACAGATCTTTTCAGATGAGAGATTTTCGGTTATGCAAGCATATACTTTTACTCAGTACTTTAAAACCCTTTTTTATTGATAGCAAAAATGATAATAATAGTAAAAAAAACTATGCGTACATATATTCGCACTATGAAATATTTTCAACATGTCAATAAGGCTGCATTAGCTCAGATACTATATAGTACTCAACATGAGGTACAGTATCTATTTGCCTTTTATGATAATTCTAATACATGTATGACAAATTTCAGGAGTCATGACAAGAGGAAAACGAATAGCAACAAAAAGAATCTAATTTCAACCTCTGTTGAAAATACTAGAATTTGAAATAGAAAAATTGACTCAAAAGATTTAAGTAACAGCTTTATCATTTATGCCTGTAATAACCGTAAATTCAATATACATATGCGAGAGACAACTTTCTCTTTTTTAAATGATTAATAATAATAATAAAATAATAATATATTTAATCGGAAATATCATAGTTAATTAGTTAAATATTAATGAAAGATTTGCAAAATAAACTTATGTTGGCATCTTCATTCTTCTCCTCTGGGCTCTGAGTGGGCTTCAAGTCAACTGGCTGTGCGGTGAGCAGCATTTATCATCATCGTGAGTGGCTGGAACTGGCATGGTCACATCTTGGTGGCTTGGGACAGAGAAAGGGCAGTGCACTGGCTGGTTGTCTACCCCACAGTCATTTTACTGGACTCTCTGGTAGATTGCTTCATATTTTTCTCCGATTGTATATGATAATAATTTTTATTAAATGTTCATTTGCTGTCTTGACTAGTTCATTAAATCTTAAGAAATCATTAGTTCTTAAAAGAACTGTACAATGGATTTCTTCTTAGAAAATATCTGCTGTAGTCTAATCCATAAATTAATCTCTAAGTAGCTGGTTGATTGAATAATTCTGAGCTAAAGTAGTGAAACTTGCCCAGAACGACTGCCAAAGAAAGTTATAGCCAGATGTTTAATAAACCATGAGTACTTTTAAAAATGAATCATGCCAGTAACATTTTTTTTTCTGAAATAAATATATTTTTTGTATTAACGTAAAGTTATAGGTTGAATTGTGTTTTAAAGGTACGGCCAGTAAGAAAAATTGCGCATATGTAAAAATAAATGCGAGGAATAAAACGTAATAATTAATATAAATCTTTTTTTTTTTTTTTTTAAAGTCTTATTTAAAATCCAAGCGTTTAATGTGCCTAAGTAATAGTTAAAAGTAGGAGAAAAGAAACTTGGAAGGGAGGGGGCAGAAATTTAGCTGGTAGTAAAGAATAAACAGTCAACAATTTTTTTTTATCATTATATTTGTGTGTAATTACTGTTTTGTCTTTAAAAAAAAAAGTTTTGTCCTTTTGAAATTTTCATATATAATCAATTTGTGTAACATAATTAACTAACACTAAGTAAATTCTTTTTTTTTTTAATGTTTTTGTTTTTTAAGGAAGTTTACTGATATGTAACGGTCTATAAATATGCCGTTACATTAATTTAAAATAAAAACTTTAAGTTCACAAATAAAAATAAATTTATTAAAAACTAAAAGCTAAAAAAAAATTAAAGAGTTGTTCAATATATATATTCGCACAGATGCAAAACTTTAAAAATTATTTTTTTTTTAAAATAAAGAAAAAAAAAGATATTTGAACGTACTTTTTTAGAAAAAAGTATAAGAAAAAGATAAAATATTTTTGTAAATGGAAATGATTGTTTCTTAAATTAATTGAAAAGCAAACTAGCCCTTGGGGCTCTTATATAATTAAAAAGTCAGAGGAAAGATATAGATATGAGAACAAAAGAATTAGCTTGACCAATGGAAGCACCAAGCTTCAGCTCGGACCCTAATGAAAATGATGGATTAGTGACATTTTGTTCATTGAATCCAGAGGATGATTATAAAAGGAAAAATATTGAAATTAAGGACAGTTCCAGCTTGATTTGGTGAGAAGAGCGATAAGACACACTTATCGCTCTCTCTCACTTATTTCAAATAAAATGACTGAAAAACAGGATTGAACCAGCTAAGGTCACCTCCAGAACATCAGACCAGTCTTCCAATGGGGACATCGCGGGAATTGGCACCAAGAACTGTGACTCTTCTACTGTAAGCTATTGAATTGAACAATTTTAAAATTTAAAAGTAATTAAGAACTTTCGTCAAGATTTGACAAGTTTAATAAACAAGCTAAATCTAATTTTTGTAAAATGAACTATAATCTGACATTTCCTAAATCAATTATTGTTTAATTTTTTTTTATTTAACTTTGCTAAAAAATCATTTCCATTTTTTCTTATTAATATTTATTGTAAAAATTATTAAATGCATTAAATTTAAGTTGGGCATAGACGCTTGCATAGATTCGTTCACGTTTAATTATGTTTTTGTTTTCATATATGATTAAAATATATAGACATTCGGTAAATAATGATATCTTACGTTGAATATCTAAAATGTATTTATTCGGATGTCTTTTTAGTTATTGGTGTCAATGCGGCATCTTATGATGAATACCATTGGATTTCTAGTGAATTTCCTCTGCAATTACATCAATGACTTTATATTTTGATGATTTATGTTTATGTTGAAATGTTTTTGAGCGTGGAATTTATGTAGTCGATCTATACTCAAGATTAAACAACAAACTTTTATAAATCCATCTGTGCAAATTTATATAAATGTTAAATTTAAGTCGGGCATGAATGGCTATATAGAATTGTAAAGTTATATTAATTAATTAGGGGAAGGTAATCTTAGGTTATTTGTTTCGTAGTTAAATTAGGTCTATGGATTGGATATATTGATGTAATTAGTAGATATAGTATGAGGTTCTCTACATGCAGAATCACAGTATATGCCGCACACCCCGTTTGCCTATGGAATTGGATAGTAAGATGGAAGACGCAGTCCATTCCTATGGAGTTTTTTTTATTGTTCTTGCCATACAGATGTAACATTCCTGTATTGGACAAGAGTCAATGTCTTCTCTAACTATACTGTTCCGATGTACATTCCTGACAGTATAGTATTTAGTGCTGTCGTATTTTCATGCTACATTGAATACATCAATGTATCAGATGGATCGACGCCAGTTTGACTGCGAACTTTTGGCCTAAGGTTAAATAAGGGATAGAATATTTTCTTTTCAAATGCAAATCTATGTAGTTTATTCATACTCGACAATCTTAAAATAGATATAAATTTCATCTGTGTGGATGATTTAAAATCTTAAAATAATAATTTAAATTAAAAGTTAATATTAAAATCTAAATAATAAATGTTATTCCTCAAATTCTAAAATGATTATATATGTGCGTAAATAAATGTTGTTTGTGTATTAATTACTGGAGTGGCTTATTTTATTTTTTTAATATTAAAAATAGTCTTAGATAAGAATTTATAAATATAAATCTCTGCTATTCTGCTGAGCTAGTGACAATGGGCTAATGGTTGGAATCCAAATATATAAATTAAAATAAAAAAAATTTTTTTTTTAAACTTACGTATCTGCCTACTAAATAAATTTTCTAGGTTCAAATGCTTAGTGGCGCCCTGTAGTGCAGATATGTTAAGACTCCTTTCTCCCCGATCGTTATAATATATATATCCAAGAAATACATCGAAAGTACAAATTATAAAAAAAACTAAGAAAATGCTATAAAATTCACATTAAAAAAAAAAAATTCCATGAAAATACGAGAAAGACCTACCCCAAATCAAAATTTCTTCACTTAAATCGAAAAATAAAAATGCCTGAGGATATATATATCCAAGAAATACATCGAAAGTATAAATTATAAAAAAAAACCAAGAAAATCCTATAAAATTCAAATTAAAAAAAAAGAAATCTATGAAAATCCACAAACTAAGAAACATGGTGGAGAGAGCAGGAAATCCAAAAACATCAAATTATTTACCTTTCAACATTTGCAAATATGAATCGGCAAATTAAGTAGCTTTCAAAAAGAATATTATTGGTTTGAAATTATGGCATCTCATCCAAAATAAGTCAAACATTAAACCTACCCCCTACCCCAATAAAGAATTTCTATTCAAAAATAACTGAAATGGACAAATTAAATCAAACAAATACTTCTAAAATACAAATAAAAAAAATTTGATCAAAAATAATTAAAAGCAACAGTTATATAAACTAAAAAGAATATTACTGGTTTGAAATTATGGCATCTCATCCAAAATAAGTCAAATGTAAAACTTACCTTCTCCCCCAATGAAGAATTTCTATCCAAAAATAACTGAAATGAACAAATTAAATCAAACAAATTTCTATCCAAAAATAACTCAAATTATTTAGCTTTAAAGCAATTAATTGTTATCTGGCTTTCAAATTATGGCATATCTAAATTGATCAATAATATTTAAATAATTAAAAAGCAATACACAAAAAATGGTAATCAATGGAAAAAAGCAATACACAAAAAATAATTACTAAAGTCCTTTCAATCATTTGTAGTAGGCACTTGAATGTGTTCAGCATAAAAATCCATTAAGAAGAACATTAGTTTGATTTAGAATTTTGAAGCTTTGAACACACTTGATGGCAGAATTTTGAAGCTTTGAACACATTTGAATAGTAACAGAAGATTAAGTAACGATGGTTATTTTGTGTAAAAAAATACAGCAAAGATGGCAGAATTTTGAAGCTTTGATCACACTTGATGGCATTTACACAATTATGAGTTTCTCAATGTCCTGCCTTGTTTACAACTCTTCTTTAATTAAAATTATCAAATAATAAATGATTCTTCAGCAGTTTGACAAAGAGAAATTATTTTCTTTAAAATATACTTTAGTACTATATTCTGGTACTTATATATAAGATGCATATTTCATTATGTTTTATTTAAACAAAGTTTCAAATTGAAATGTGACATAATAGCTCTTTCTCACATTAAAAAATGTAGGTGCAAACAATGTACTTCCACAAAATATAACATCCCAATGCAATTAAAGATACGAAATGATTTTTCAGCATTTTGCCAAAGAGAAAATATTTTCTTAAAAATATACTTTACTGCTATATTCTGTGCATAGTAAATATATACATATATATAAGATGCATATTTAATTATGTTTTATTTAAACAAAGTTGCAAATGCACCTATATTTTTTTCTAATAAGCTCAACTTTGTTTAAATAAAACAAAAAAACAATTAAATAATTTGAGTTATTTTTGGATAGAAATTCTTCATTGGGAAAGGGGGTAGGTTTTACGTTTGACTTATTTTGATGATATGCCATAATTTCAAACTAGTAATATTCTTTTTAGTTTATATAACCGTTGCTTTTAAATATTTTCGATCAAATTTTTTTTATTTGTATTTTAGAAGTATTTGTTTGATTAAATTTGTCCATTTCAGTTATTTTTTGGATAGAAATTCTTCATTGGGGGAGGGGGTAGGTTTTACATTTGACTTATTTTGGATGAGATGCCATAATTTCAAACCAGTAATATTCTTTTTAGTTTATATAACCCGTTGCTTTTAAATCTGATCGTTTGCAAATATTGAAAGCTACTTAATTTGCCGATTCATATTTGCAAATGTTGAAAGGTAAATAATTTGATGTTTTTGGATTTCCCACTCTCTCTTCACCATGTTTCTTAGTTTGTGGATTTTCATCGATTTCTTTTTTTTTAAATTTGAATTTTATTGGATTTTCTTGTTTTTTTTTAATAGTTTGTACTTTCAATGTATTTCTTGGATATATATATATATCCTCAGGCATTTTTATTTTTTGATTTAAATGAAGAAATTTTGATTGTAGGGGGGGGGTAGGTCTTTCTCGTATTTTCATGAAAATTTTTTTTTTTTTAATGTGAATTTTATTGCATTTTCTTGGTTTTTTTTTTTATATTTTGTACTTTCGATGTATTTCTTGGATATATATGTCCTCAGGCATTTTTATTTTTTGATTTAAGTGAAGAAATTTTGATTTTAGGGTGGGGGAGTAGGTCTTTCTCGTATTTTCATGGAATTTTTTTTTTTTAATTTGAATTTTAAAGCATTTTTTTGTTTTTTTTTAATAATTTGTACTTTTGATGTATTTCTTGGATATATATTGCCTCAGGCATTTTTATTTGTCAATTTTCAGCCACTTTTGTATATAAATTTATCATTTGCAGGCTTCGGGCCGGTTGTTATGGTCACAGCGCCGTCTGACTGCAGCAATACGGTTCCTCCACGACTACCCTGTGAACTTACGATATAAAGAAATGTTTTTAGAAAATGATTTTGTATATTATTGGTTGGATTCAAAGCGAACCACCTTTATGAAGGATTTAATATTAAGAGTATTGTTTACACCAGATCAGATCCAAGAAATAATTACCTTATTGAATTAATTTATGGCTATTGTTCATGTTTTTTAGAGGTTGTACTCAAAAAAGCCACCTCTTTGAATCATAATTAGTTCAAAGAATATACATGTGTAATTATGTATATGTTTACCAAGATTTACACTGCAGATGTTCTTGATAGATGTATATGTGATAGTTATAAAAAAGCTACAGATAATTGAATAAATGAATTATAAGAGTCAACAACATATACTGTTACATCGGTGATGCATTGGGGTATTTATTATTGGCACATAGTACTGGGTCATATAATTACAATTGGTAATAGTATGAATACTGAATCCTATCGCTTGATGTTGTTGCTTTTCACACAATGCACATCAATATATCGTTTTAGCGGCCTAACTTATAGCTAACACTACAACAATGTTGTTTAGAGCCGTAACAGGTTGTCTAGAGGGCTATGTATCCTACGATTACATAATGAAATACTACGCCCATTGACTTGTGATAATATTCCTCCAGTGAGCGCAGTTCAACTCTTGCTATGGTCTAATTTGATGGTGGCCATATTTGAAGGATGCGAAACTATCAAAAAATTCATTGTGGAAAATTTTTGAGAAAGCATAGTGGATTTAGTATTACATATTAAGAATTCTCAGACCATCACGCACACTTCCCTATCATTTTAAACTGCACACAACCTGAAAAGGTTAGGGTTTTCAGCAGAGTTCTGCTGAGTTCACATGCAAATCCACGTTTACGCGTGAATCCGTGCGAGAACAGTAAAATGTCGGCGCAGCAAGTGTTCAAAATTGAAGGGGAGTGAATTGCCGGCCACAGAAGTTGATGCTGTTGTGTTTTTCCAGAAAGAGAACAAACATCCTGCCAGATGCGAAGCAATATGTTTGTGGGAGAAGCATGGTTTTAGTCAACTACAGGATCTGGGGAATTCCGTTGCCACTTCTGCGAGCATACCTGGGGTCTGCATAAGGGGAGTTGGTTGGATGGCTCCAAAATCACATTACTTACAGCTTTGAGGCTCATCTATTGGAATCAAACAAACCGTAACTCCCCGCCCCCCCCTAAAAATGTTTTTTTTAAAAAAATGAACTGTTTAATTAAGGCTTTTTGAAAAAGGCAAAAAATAAAGGAAGAACTTTTTGCTATCATATAATGGTTTCGGTAGTGTAAATATTTTTTTAAAAAAAAAACACCTCATAGTAAGAAAATAAAAGACGATAATTAAAAATCAAACCAATCCCCCACCACCCTCTAAAAACTAATAAGGCTTTCCAACAAAAAAAAAAAAGCTCAAAATCAATAGAAAGTTGATAAGGAAAAAAGGCGATAATTTAAAAGCAAACCAATCCCCCTCCAATAAAGTATATTTTGTTAATCTATCTCTTTATATGTATTCTATATTCGAACACATTTAAAATTAATATGCAAAGTTTCCAATACATCGGCAAAAGATACTAAAAGATGAGAATTAAAATTCAAATCAACTCCCCTCCACCCTATAAAAACCAATTGTTGGTTTATTAATTAAATTGAATTGTTTAAGGCTTTAAAAAAGCTCAAAATCCCAAAAAAGGCAATAATTTAAAAGCAAATCAACCTCCCTCTACCATCTAAAAACAAAGTGGTGTTTTTTTATTAAAAAGGCAAAAAAAAAAAAAAAACGTACGAGTTTTATATATAGAAAGGGGTAAAAAAAATTTTTTTTTTTTACCGTAGTATTATGTAAAGAAACTGATAATTCTAAATCCCCCCAAAAAAGTCGATAATTTAAAAGCAACTCACCCCCTACACCATATAAAAACAAAGTGTTTGTTTATTAAAAATGCAAAAAAAAAAACATAAGTTTTATGTATAGAAAGTGAAAAAAAACATTTTTTGTACCGTAGTATTCTGTAAAGAAACCGACGGCCTGTGAATCGGTATAGTGATGTGCATTGGGCAAAAAAAAAAAAGCGCCATCAAACAGTAGGGTTCAGTATTCATACTATTATCTTACAATTTTATATTATAAGCTCTGATATAAAGTTAATATTTTAAAGCTGATTAGGAATAAATCTTGGATATTTCCAATGATATATAAATATTATCTTATTCATATTTGCTTTTCCACATGTGCTGGTGAAATGTCAACTAAAAGGAAATTTAGGAATGAAATAATAAAAGAATAAAGTCTGATAATTATATTATTACATATTTGTAAATAAATTATGGTTTATTGTTATTTATTTAAATTGTCTATGGTTTCAATATTTTTGTATGAAAATTAACAGGGACAAGTACCCAGTCCAATGATTTACTTCATCTAGAAATAACTCATATGCTCCTTGATTTGGCATTGTATTATAGATAGAGGGTGAAATATTGGTTGCTTAAGTATTAAATATTATGAAGAAAATCTTTGAAACAATATTAATACAGAAATACAATATTTACCACTGAATATTTCCTGATGGTATTTGTCAGATGAGATCCAGAGTTTGATGATGATCATGAACTCATCCCTGAAGCAATCAAATAAGTATATTGTTTGTTTAGTATCTTTATGCTTATTACATGTTGTTAGCATGTATATTAGGAGATATAAAATATAGTTACTTATTAAACATCCTCTTATACATTATCAATAATGCAGAGGCAAACTCTATACAGTAGTGCCATCCAGTGCAAGCCAGAGTAATCAATTGATGCAAAAAGGTTTTAACAGCTTGTGTAAGCATAGGGAAAGGTGATTATGTGATGTTTAGTGCTTTAATATCAATAATCTGTCTGTACCAATACGATATATATATAGAATTTATTATAAATATTTAATCAAAAGATTTTAAAATTACTAGTTTTTGCTATTATTAAATGTTTGCATTTACACTTAATATTTGTTTAAATTTGCCCTACATCTTAACTAGACTGTAATGTTAATTACAGCACTTATTTAAATACAGAAAAATCCTTAATTCAGAATAATTTGAGAACCAAGACTTCCACTTTAATGATATTCCATTTATATATATTAAATTGAATTTTCTTTTGTTTTGTAATTTCTTTACTTCTATTTTTACCTTTCAATCACTCTCCTAGTTTTATTATTTCAAATCTGATCACTTTATTTATGTTTAAACTTTTATAAATATTTCAAGACAATTCTTTTTTTTTTTTTTTCGCTCTTCTATTTTATTAATCATCTTATTCCCCACTTAATGCTTTTTTTTTGCTTTGTTACTCATTTTATATCTACTTCTTTTATTGCAACATCTTTAAATTGTTTTTGAATAATTTTTCACCTTTTATTTACATTTACTTTATCTATTCATCAATTACTTAGTCTAGTTATGTTTCATAAATTTATAAATATAGATTTTACATATGGTGTTTAAGATTCTTTTAAATATCTTTCAGGTAAATGTAAATTTAAAGATACTTTTTTTTTAAAAAGTTGCTATAAATATCCAATTAAAATTCAACTGAAAATAGATTAAAAATAAACATTATGCATAGTTATATTGAGAAAACATTGTCTTGATTCTGAATGCATTAAATTGTTTGAAAATTATTTTTATATATATAAATTATTTCTCACTTTAGTTTCATTATGCTAATATTTTTAAAACAGTTCTACTTCTCTTATTATTGAATTTTGTGTGTGTCTATGTGTGTGAGCTGAGGGTTCAGGGCAAATGGAAAATATTGAAATAATTTTAATGGATAGAAAAAACAAGATTGCACACTTTTGAAATATGCATTAGATAACAGTTTATAGTGATTAGCAGATATAGCAGATATCGTAGTTAATTCTGACTTACATGCAAGTTTTATTACAAATATTAATTGATAAACCAAAATAGCATGAATACCACTAATGTGTATATTTAAATTCCTGTGTTTGTATATGTATATTTTAACCTAACTTTACGCAAGTCAATTGAAAATAATACTGGAACCAAATAATGAATGCTGGTGTGTTTACCTAATAATAGTACTAATAAGATTATGTATACCCAGGCGCCAAATTGTAACTATGAAATTGTAATGCCCATCAGAGATCATCATCCATGCTTATTATGTAGGATATAATGAAGAAAGTAATTAAAATGTCTTCAAAAAAAACCCAATATTAATACATCCAATTTAATTTATTATGGTCTTAATTTTGAGCTTAAACACAATTATGTAAATACTCTCATGATACTAACAAAATGATATAGACAACTTTCTTCCACAACTTTATATAGATATATGATCTCTAATGGTAATCACAAGAATGTTATGTATATTTCTAATATATAAATAACTAGAAATAAGTCAGTAATCGCTGCAGAGAACTCGTAACTTATGTTTATAATATATACTATTAGATTATTAGTTAATTCAAAGTAAAATAAAAGAAATGTTATAAATCCTTCCCATTTAACCCAACTACTATTATTTTCATTTTCAGTATCTATTACTTTTAATAGTCACAATTATATAGCATTAAATGTCTGTGTTCTGTTCTCCTTTATATCTTCTTAACTGACAACTCTTAATCTTATTTCCTTAAACATACCTATAGGCCTACCAGAATGGAATGTACTTTTTATTCCAACTAATTCCAGATTAATTATTAAAATAGTATTTCCCAATTTTAGTATTTACACTATTTAACTTCCAAGCTAGCTCTCTTAAATTTAATCATCAAAATACTCAAATTTCTCAAGGTCTTGATCTGCTTGTGAGATGCAATTATTAATTATTACTAACTCGTTACGATCCAATGGATATGATCCCATAACTTGATAAAATAAAATTTAACGTGAGTTTACCAGTGGGAATCATATTAAATAACAAAACCAGAAAAAGGATTGTATGTCTACTCTTAATATTCATTCCACTGCAACGAACCAAATAACTAAGTTTAACATGTCTGAATTGACTATTTTCTCTTACTTTATTTTATTTCTTATCATCTGTTTGCCAAGACTAACTAGTACTTTTAAATCTATTACATTTTATGAGTCCGGTATATTTTTTATTCTCATGAAAGGATCGCTCCTTTTATAAAACCTTTCTTAGTTGATATTTTACAAAAGTGAATTATGGAAATCAATCATGGAAATCAATCAACATAAGATAATTCATAAATTTAAATTCGATCAAATGAACTATGGAAATCAACAAATATAAGACAATTCATAAATCTAAATACGATCTGGTATCAACACATTGTATTTATACCACGTTTATAAAATTGATTATGATAGTATACAGAATATACCTTCTATAAGGTGGTGTAAGGTTCTAGATATCCAAAATATTAAAATACAAGACACATATGTAAATTTACAACAATAACAAATGTTTATTATATTTAAATAATAAAAGAAACACACATATGTAATATCACAACAATCTCAAATATTATATCCATTGTAAAAATAAAAATTTAATTTCTTTTCAAATGAAATTCACACTAACTGTGTTTTCAGATTAGCATGAAATTATTCTAATAAGGTATACTATTTTAAGCACTATAAATAATAATAATAATAATAATAATAATAATAATAATAATAATAATAATAATAATAATAATAATAATAATAATAATAATAATAATAATAATAATAATAATAATAATAATAATAATAATAATAATAATAATAATAATAATAATAATAATAATAATAATAATAATAATAATAATAATAATAATAATAATAATAATAATAATAATAATAATAATAATAATAATAATAATAATAATAATAATAATAATAATAATAATAATAATAATAATAATAATAATAATAATAATAATAATAATAATAATAATAATAATAATAATAATAATAATAATAATAATAATAATAATAATAATAATAATAATAATAATAATAATAATAATAATAATAATAATAATAATAATAATAATAATAATAATAATAATAATAATAATAATAATAATAATAATAATAATAATAATAATAATAATAATAATAATAATAATAATAATAATAATAATAATAATAATAATAATAATAATAATAATAATAATAATAATAATAATAATAATAATAATAATAATAATAATAATAATAATAATAATAATAATAATAATAATAATAATAATAATAATAATAATAATAATAATAATAATAATAATAATAATAATAATAATAATAATAATAATAATAATAATAATAATAATAATAATAATAATAATAATAATAATAATAATAATAATAATAATAATAATAATAATAATAATAATAATAATAATAAAAAAAATATACTTTCATATTATTTAAATTTCAAAATTAAAACTTATGATTGTTTTAACCCATATTTCAACTTAATGCGCTTAAGCACAGAATTAGAATTTCGCATTTAAATATAAATATGATATCATCGTATAACTTTACCCAACAGCCAATTCAATTTCTTGGCCCACTTCACTACAATAACGATAAATTTAACTACTCCAACAAGCAATAATATCTTTTATTTTCTATATAAAGATAATATTATTCAAATTCTCTGACTATTCATTAATTGTAATTAACTGTTTGAAATATAAAACAATATTTTTGTTTCCATGCATATTAAATATTCACCGCTATCCCCCTGTAATTCTGTTATCAGTCTAGCAACGGTATTCATCTGGATAGGCTAGTATGTTGCCACAGCTTTATGATGTTTATATTTATCTTCCATAAACTTTGATTACAGATCAGCCAGAGTATAAATTAAAACAACTCTCTGTCATCCCCCACATCAATACATACATCTGATTATAACCCTAACTCTGCCATAGCAACTTTTATATTATCTTGCAAAAACCCTCCATACATTTTGTATCACTATGCATCACTTCACAACGCACACAGTAGTGCTTTTGTAAGGAAAATTAAATAAATTATTCATAACTTTCAAATGTTAGCATAAACCAGGGAACTGCCTTCTTTCTAAGGCTAAGAATTATGTGAGGAATTAGTCTCTACACATTTACTTTTAATGGGCATGCAAAACATTTTAGCACAACTATCTAAATAATTCCCTAATTAAATAAAATAAGTACAAATGGAGCTGGGATCAAGTCCTCGATCTCCCGATACCTGCATACATAGTAATTAAATGATAAGATAGCTATTTTCTATCTATCCCTTCGAGGTGGTACGATAACTACCTCAGTAATACTCAACATTTACAGCTTCATGCATACACACACAGGGTGATTATAGTATTGATGCAAAATGACAAAATTTTAACCGATCATGAACAAAACCGATGAACTATATTAATTTTAAAAGTCAAGCACCCCAGCGACACTCATCCAAGATTTATGATCAAAACAGATCGTATCGACTTGTCAAGGCACAGCAATGACTATTCAAATGACATTCACAACTCTACCAATAGGCATACAATTTTGATAAAAAAAAGTCTTTTTTTTTCATATGACAAATATATAAGCATTCATGCTTCCTCATTTTTATTATACATTAACAATTTTTTAAAACTTCAATAATTTCTTATAGAGGGTCAAAATCTTTTTCTTTTTTTAAAAAAAAATAAAAAATTCCTATGAATGTTAAAAATCTATTAAACATAATAACAAATATATAAATAAAATGCAAAAAAAATAAACAATAAAACATTATGCATTGTCTTTTTGGATTGGGTTTCTTGGGAGCTAAATCTGAATATTTTGCAAGGTCAATGCCAATTTAACGGGAAAACACACGTATCGTACATAAACATCATTTACCATCCAGGATGTAGCTACATTAATAATCGGTATTATCATTTTGAATCATGATAACTTTAAGTCTGTTGAAAAATAGTCCTGCAGGTTACTTTCATTTTTTTTAAATACTTTTGTTCCCGGGTTCAAATCCAGATGCTTGGTTTCACATTTTTAGTCCATAACTATTTTTTTTTTTTTACGCTTCATCATTTTTTTTTAGTTTTCTTTAGGAGAAGAAAAAAAAATTCCAACAAAACCAGTGTTCTAGATGCTCTATTCCTATGTATATTCTTAGGTTTGATTTCATAAATGATGAAGAAGAATTGCTAATTTATTTTCAGCAATTATTTCCTGTACATTTGACAAGTGTTGCCTGCATATTTGAAGGATTCAAATAAGCTATATTTGCACATTAGTTCTTACTGGTATCACAATAAAAAAAAAAATTAATAAGAATGATGAGTATTTTAATTACATCTCCAAATAATATTAAAATCCAATTATTCCTTGAAGTTTGGAATTTAAGCCACGGATAAAATATTGTTCCTGAGATATCTTCTTTAAATGAAATTTAAAAGCCAAATACGAAGATTGAGATATAATGTACAAAACTTTTTGCTGCAAATTAATTTTGCCATCATTGATTTTAAAGGAGAGATGCACACCCATTTATATATGTGTAACCCTTCATATTAATATATAACTATTATCTTAAGTTTTGCCAACTGCTTTCTGAGGCAAACAATCAGATCTGAGAATCAGAGACAGAAATCAGCAAGATAATCCTCCCTCCTTCATTTGCACTAGCTTTTATATATATAAAAAAGAACCACCTGCAAATTTTGCTTTCATCTTCTCTACCGATTCCCTCAGACAACCTTTGACATCATTTGTTAAATGTTGGTTTTGGTTTATTGACTTCAGCTCTCATCTTATCTTTCTTGACACATTTTCTTGCTTTGATCTACAAGAAATGTTAAAAAAAAAATTGTAATAGTGGGTATTTTATATAACTGATTTTTAATAAATTCTCTTTTTTTTTAAACGTAAAATCAAATTTAGAACTGAAAGCAATAACCAATTCCTGTAAAACCCATACAAAATAAATTCAATTTTACATTATACTATCAAATAGTATTGCGTAAATTTCCACAATAAAAAAAATAATCTATGTATATGTTATACACACACCCATGCATGCACATATCCATAATACTAAATAGTGATATACTTGTTCATATTCTTATTAGTACAAAATATCTTTCATAATTTCCTGAAAATTTAAACCTATTCTCATGAAAAGAACTGTCAAACAAATAATATCTATCATTTTCATTTACAAATATTATGATTAGTACAAATAAACATTTTAAGATATTACAGTGCGCGCAATAGTCAAACCCCTTTCCCTCTACTTAATAATACATTATATCTTTAAATAAAATACAAACATACTTTTTTCTATACCTCAAATTCAAGCCACACGGTCATCGGTCTCTCTAAATAAAGCTTTTAATTTTTCTTGAACTTAAAAAAAAAAAATTTTATTCGGATATAACTATTTACTAATCCTACTATTTATTGCCCAATCATTAGTTTCTTTACGAAAGAAACTAGGGGTTACAATATATATATATGATGTGTAATTAATGCTTAGGTACTGCAAATGAGATGACACTATCCTTTTTAAAATATCATATATAGCATATTGAAACAGTATATTTCTTCCCTCATAACGGTTTCACCTAATTTTTCCCACAACCACATCTATGCCAGGTTTAAAACCCCTCTTGAGTACATGTATATAAGCACCAGCACAGTTATATAGGTATTATCGCACATATATGGGTGCATAAATGACCATGATATCAATTTTTATATGTATATTACAGTGTATAATTTTTTTTCTCTAAATAATATTTTGTTTTATTTAAAAAGAATTTACATTTTAAATAGCGTGTGGTCTACACATGGCCCTGTTATATAGGAAGGGGATATCATTAAAAGCTAGAGCAATTCTCAATTTTGATCGAACAATTGACAAGTTTATCTAAGTTATCTCGAAAACAATAACATTTTTCCAAACTCTGTACAATTTTAATAAATAACACTGCCAGACTAAAACTATTAAAAGTTTTAGGAATTTAAGAGATCAAAATTGAAGAAACAGGCTTTATAAAAAATTGACAGGAAAAGTTAAACACATGAGCTATAAAATTTCGAGGGGAGATTCTAAGTGAGCTAGGTGGTCTTAATCTTGAAAAATGTATAAATAAGGCTGATTTCTTGCTGTAGGGGTTCTTTCTATAAATTTTTGTGGAGAGTTGTACTACACCAGTCCATACTGCCGTGGCTGGCTATGCAAAGTTTGGATTTGCTGTCTCACTATCCCAAGATGGCAATTTCTATTCATCCCTGCATGCCTACGGGTATGATCATCATTGCAGGGAGAGGAAACCTTCCAGCAGCTTGATGCAAGAAGAGACCGTAAGCCTATCCTGAAGAGAATGTCACTACAATATGCCACTATTGGATGTACCTGCATTACAAGCTACTACCAAGAAGACTGATAATATTGTTTTAAAGATTGCAGAGCTCTATGATTTAATCTATAAATCTATAATACTAAACTAGCTTATTTAATATAAAGCATGTTCCATATAATTTTTTAACTCTTTAATTTAAATCATTTATAAAAGAAACTGTTAAACTTGCTTGGATTTATCTCTATACTGTAAAATGGTTTATTGTCAATCTCATTTATTAAAATCTGTTAAATCATTTCTAAAGTAACTATGAAATCATTTATAGTTCAACATTGTAAACTTGCCTGAATTCACTTTTATAAATTAAAATACTTTACTTTTTATAATCTGTAAATAACTGCAATCAGTTATATTTAAATTTCTAAAAACTGCGTCATGCCTAGATTTTTTGTTTACATTTATTCTGTTTAAATTTAATATATTCTAACCTTGACTACCCGAATAATCAAGAATATAAGCAGAAAAAGAAATGTTAAACTAAAGAGATGATTTCTTTATTCAACTAAGCTAGCATGAAACAATAAATCTAAAGAAGTTACAAAGTTTCCATAAAGATAATAACTCTTAGTTAGGCTAGTCTTAAAATCCACAAATGAAATATTATAAAATAAATTTAAAGTTCATCAAACCAATAAATGATTAATAGTCACATTTATGAAATGAATATGAAATTAAAATTATGAATTAAGTAATCACTAAACTAGGATGTAGATGACTAAATGGATGATGAAACTAAATAATAATTAAATAATAAAATGAAACAAACCTAAGAGTAAAGAGAAAAGAAAGAAGATGTGTTAGAATAATGAATGATTAAGATAATGATAGAATAAGAGCTAATGAATGATTAAGAGGGTATAGAATAAAAGCTAATGAATGATTAAGATGATAATAGAATAAAAGCCAGTGAAGGGTGAATCAGTTATGATCATGAATTAAGATCAAATGAGAGTGAAGAAATAAAAGAAAGTTCAAGATGAAATCGAAGAACAACGTTGATGTTGGAGAATGAAATCTTGAACTATAAACTAATATTGTATTAAATGATAATAAGATAAACTAAATAAAATAGGGATTCCAAGCTTGAAAAAACCAGAATATTCACTATAAAGTCAAAACAAACTATACGTTTTAAAACAAAAGAAGCAATTTACACCTTAAAATTTTGTTGACTTTAATAAAAACTGTGAAAATAACATAATATAAATCTAAGTACAATAAATAACTGTAGATATAAAATTTACCATAAATTCAAATTTTATACTGCAAATTAGTAACTTATTCTTGTCAGGGTTCAAGTAACTTTATTATTATTACTTTACAAGATATACTTGGGTCAGTGAGAGGGATTTTGCCACTATCCACATATAGCAAACAAAACAGCTCTTATTACAAAATAGAATTAACAAACAATATTTGGCAATTCCAGATAAACTATAAACTCCATAAAATTATAAACTTTAAGCTTCAAGAAATACAAATAAACTTTTAATAACTAAACACATACTTTTACCAACTTCCTTTTATCAAATAATTATGAGCAGTGTGATCAAGATCAGTGAATGATATATCTTAGGGTTCAAATAAACAGGTTAAATCAGACTTAAGTGTTTTATTTTTTTAATGTACTATTTAAAATAACATATGCAATCTAAGTTAACAATATTTTGATTATTAAGTGATGATGCCTTAGATGTACTTTTAAACTATAAGGGCTTAACAAAATTATTATGATATATCAATATGTAGTTAAATATACTATATTGATTGATGATGACTTCAAAATAATAAGATAAGGTATCGATAGCAATATCAATAATACTGTGTATGGTGATTAGCAATAAGACAACTAAATAAACTTTTAAAATGACAAGATTTATTTAAACTATTTACAAATTTATTTCACTAACATTATCTGAAATAAGACAGACATTATATCAAATCAGGTACAGAAAATAATATATATCCCATTGAATACACACGTAGTATATAAAATAGTATAGTACAATGATACCTTCATTATCACTATCCTTATCAGCTATGTTTCTCCTATTTTATATTATAGAACAGGAAGGTTAAACTCTGTTTAACATAAATTAGGACTCAAGTTATCAAATAAAAGTGTATTCAAATCTTTGGGATAAGTGAAAATTTTAAAATCTAAAACTTAAGGTTATAAAGTAGCATATTACACTATAGCTATTTTATTTATATCAGAATATGATAAGGGAAATTATCATATGCAGCACAAATAATTATCACTTGATATGAAGAGATTTATTATATTAATGTGGGGACAGACATCAGAAGTCAAATGTATACATGACACCAAAACCTTGTTTATGTCCACAACATAATCATTATAATTATTAACCTGTCTTACCGATCCATTGATAAATCCCTACTTGATGAAGATTATCTGACATTATATATGTGCATCCCTTATTATGCCATACAGAAATTTTTTTTACTAATAAGTTATGGTTGGTTTGTCTGTAAACTGATGATGGTACTACAGCATCATACATACACTATTTACAATCAGGCAAACACTATAGATAAACCAATGTCCCTGAATCTAACTTTATCCTATCATTGCTATTTAATTTTAAAATATTAAAACTTCACCATACATGGTGGAAAACTAACTATGTTACATCATGAGGGATCAAACAATAAAGAAAGGCTCTACAAAACAACATTATAGAGTTGTACATTAATATGGCTGATTCCAATACCTTTTTCCTAGGTACAAAATGTGTGAACATTGTCTCATCACAGGGAAACAGAATACGGGTCATGAATATAGGGATTAACTGTGCTAACTAAGCAATAACTATCAGCCTCGACAATATAATCCTCTCACAGAATAAGTAATGAGAGAGTGCTCCATCTACCCATGCACAATATCAATGATACTATATTTGACGCCATTATCTGTGGCACATACTTATCAGCTGAGAACTGCCACAAATCCTTATCAATATAATAGCAAGATCACATAATTCCCGCAACAAAAGATAAAATATAAATATCCCATTTTCCAATGCACAAACTGTATTAAACAAACCAACATTGTAAGTCAAACGACCATTAATCATTTAAAAATAATTGATAATGTTTTTATTATAACAAGCAATACACACATATACAATGAAGAACAGCCTACATTCTATAATTAAAGTGGACATGCTAATTCATAGGCAAAATTTAATAAATGTAAAATGCTTATATAAAATATGCCAAATAATAAAATGATTGTGTCATTATACCATATCTCTGACAAGTTATTCTGTTTGTTGACCCATCAATTGAATATCAGAAGCTATTTTCAAAATGCAAGAGATAAATATCTCTCTGTCTAGATAAACGAGATTTAATATTATATTTTCAACCAACTGAGAAAATAATATATATATATAATATAGTAAATGTATATACCTTTATACATTTATCTGTCCTTAAAGTAATTATATATTCCTACCACAAATACAAATATATATATATTCCTCAATAAATAGTAAACATGAGTAATAAAAAAAAAACCATTTTATCCCATTTTATTTTATTCCCCTTAGTTCAAAGTTTGTTCCATTATTATGAGCTGACTGATGAGGGAAACTGATATCATGGGCAAAACATTTTATAAGTAATGCATCCATATATTTTTATTATTATTATATTTGATCCTGGTACAGTGAAACAAAATCAAACACTTCCAAAACTGTGTAGCAACAAAATAAGAATACCATATTTATTCACATTTTCTGCAGACAATTTTCCTTAAAATGAAGCTATAGGTTTGTTATGGTCAACAAGATAAAACATTTTAAAATCATTTATTGATTTTTCCAATATCTGAAATAATTTTAAAACGATCCTGGCATTTTTTTAAAAAACATTTAACTAAGAAGTAGATATTTATTTATTTCTATCCGTAAATTTTTACTATGTTCTTTAATAATACTAGGAAGAATTTATTCAATCGTTTGCAATTATAAATATGATATCTTTAGGCATTTATAACACTGTAATGTTTCCATTTTCAATAACTAAGCAAAATCGTGCTAAAACAAAATTATCAGATGATTTTTTCTTCTTTAATAAGAATAGGAAATAAGTTCACGCATTTTTTTTTCTCTTTTTAAAATTGATCTAACTTTATATTATTTGAAGTGACTTTTAGTTGGTTTGACTTAAATCTTAAAAGTTTGGTTCAATATTATTTTTGGATTATATTTTTATTAAGATTATAATTTACCAGCAAATGTATTTTCTTCTTTATTTATAAAGAGCGCGCAAAAACATTTTTTTATTTTCTTTGCCACTCTAAATAATTCACCATCAGTTTTAAATATAAGAACTGACTAACATAGATAAAAATAAAAGTTCATGCTTACACTTTTGTTTGGTCTTCAGTTTGAATTCGTATTTTGTCAGGCAATTGGTTTTTCAATATGGCTCTCATTCTTCCTTTCCAGTATGAATTCCAGGAATTATAAATCAATGGAAAAGGCACAAAAAAATGTATACAAGGAATAAAATTTCTTATTCCATGTTTTTAAACATACACTATCTTGTAATCTTATTCAATTCAATCCCCAAGATTGTTACTTTTCAGCTCTTTCTTTCATTTTTTTTAGGTGTTAGATCATGAAATCTTTACTCTGATTTTTCTTTCTTGATAGACCTCCCTCCCCTACAAACTCTGTTAAGTTATTTATATCTTGTATTGCATTGAATTGTGGTACAATTAAAAATAGACCAATAATAATTTAGTGTGAATATCATTAATATTACTCCCATCTACCTTCATTTTTGATAACTACCCAGAATATTCAATACCATTTTAATTCACTATAAAAATATGCTTATGGAATTGACTACAATTATTCATTTACAAGATTTATAAATTTAATATTTCCAATTACTATTCAACAATAATAAAATAGCAAACATATTTATACCCCCAAATTAATAATAATACTGTTAAATTATCATTTTATCACTATTGAAAGCTGACAATGCATAGGAAATCTCTTCTACACTCAAGCAGATTTTCTAGTGTATCTGGAACAGTCTCTATTTAAAGTTATTTATTAAGCTATTAATGCCAGATCTATCTTTAAAATTTAAAATTTTGGACTATTTAATACAGTGGCCTAAATAAAAGGTCACAATATATATTATAATATGCCCATCTTTCGAAACAGTGAATAATAATTAACTAACTTTCAATGGAGATAATTAAAATCTCCACTTTAAATATTTTAAGGATGCTACTTGGCTTATTAAATTGCTGTTTCAAAATAATAATATTAATAGATAATAACCGATCACTACGCGCTCGTTATTATCATGATTTTATGTATATTATAAATTGCATTATATTTTGCAAGGTTTTCTTAGTCAGTTTTTTATATATTATGACTTTTGATACCTATTAGTTAGAAGGGATATACTGGCTAGAGATGATTTTAAAGTATATTTGTAATGTTTATTAATGCCCATCAAATATACATTCCCTCCTTAATTGCGATTATATATATATGCAGATTCAGGATTTTATTTAAGTCCTTTTCATTAGCATAATGATAATGCTAGTTTAAGAACTGGGTTGGGTTAGTTTGACTGGTAGAAGCTATCTGTTTTAGGTGCGGTTAATTAATTATACCCATACGTTTTGGTCTTTTGTATGTGCATTGCGAGTGTGTCTTTATACAGTACACATACATGTGTTTACCTTTTTCTGCATCTTTTAAATGGGTTCACAGTGACAGGCTGCCTCATTCTTTAGTTCGGGTATGGTTATCTTTATTAGAACTGGAACACGAGGGTCCAGACCATTTTTATAAAACCTATCAGAGTTCCTGAACTTATCTGTTTTTATATAAATAACAGCAAACTGTCCGGTCTCAGGACAACCGAACATTTGATGCTGTAGCTCTTGAATAATTACTCACTCACACTGCAAACTTATTCTTTAGTATTTTATATAGCGCCATAGCATATATATGTGAATCTAAAGATAACCAGTTCTTTTCCTCCTTATTAGATTAATTATTCAGCATTAGACTGAAGTTTAAATCTTGGTTATCAGGTTGAATCTGCATGATCTTGAGCTGATTCTTTGCTCACACTATTAATATATATTGAAACGGTCAATTTCATCCATCTGCCCGTTTCACTTCTTTTACCCACACATCTATCTATATGCCAGGTTTAAACCCTCCCAGAGTGCCCATCTGAATAGCATTAAATTATTATATATGCAGAATCACATATATATATATATATATGCGAACAGTATGTCTGTAATTTAATTGAATATGTATAGATTGCAGATATGTATCAATTTTATAAATATTTCTAATTTAGGGAATATTTTAGTCTAAATTATTTATGTTAATGTTATATATATTACAGATATATATATTCATTTTATAAATGTTTCCAGTTTAAGGAATATTTTAGTTAAATTAGTTAGCAACTTTATTGTTGTATTAGTGAAATCGCATATGCATATTTCCTGTTATTCTGCATATATTCGACCACATATGGTTATAAAATGCTTTCTGCTAATTACTAAGGTGATTTTTGTCAAAATAACATTCGATTTTGTAAACAGATTTAATGTAGGTCACAATGTTGACAACAAAATAAGCAGGGAAACAGATTCTAAATTACTTTGCTATCACTAAAATTGTTTTTCTAAATAACTAAATGAGTTTTTCTACCGGTGGTAACAATTAAATGTTTTGCTAAAAATAGTTAAATGGATTTCTCAGCTATGTAAAAAAATAACAGGTGGGCAGATTTCAAAAGATATAAATACTCAAAGTTTTATTAATAAAGAGGAGATCATATATATATTAAGTGAACTGCAAGCTGAACCCACGTCGGTTTCACCTTAAAATGTTCGAGTAGAGGCCGTAATTCACCACCTCTCCTCGCAGAGAATGGAGAGCTTTGGTCCAATGAAACCTAATACCATCACCAGCAAAAGTAGCCCATGGAAAAATCTCTATTAACTGTGCATCACCATCAAGTGTCAACTTATTATCATGCCAAGTACTTTAAAACTGACTGCAATGGAGACAGCTAAATGGTAAAATTTTCTCAGAGCTCTGTTTATAAACTATTGCTTTCATTTCTTCCTCCTAAAAAGCTAGCTATTCATTAAACCTGCCTTTCACCAACACCTTTACTAAAATCTACAAAGAAGATTGTTAAACGCTAAGTCTTGCCTAATTGTAAAATTTGAATTCTCTTTTATAATGCAAAACTTCTTTTAAAATGTAAAACTCCTAATAATCTATTTTAAATATATAACTTTCTGCGGTCTTTTTATGCCTATTTCTAAATCTATACAATTGATTCTGTGACCTTATCATTTTAATATAATATGTGTATTTAATATACCAAATGACTCGAAACCGCAAGTATTTATAAATGTAATTTTGGCTTATAAATTTGTGAAGATAATTTTAAATCTTCATCGTAATTTAATGTTAAATAATTGAATTATTATTCTTCATTCTCACTCGCTGTTTCGAGATCATATTATGTTACTGATTAAGTTTTGGGTATCAATATTACAATAATCAGTTGTCTAGTTATTTTAGGTGATTTGCTTAATTTTAGTTATGAATTATAACTATTTATATATATAACATGTATATCATCGGAATTAGCCACAGAAATAGTCTTAAAGCATATTTTAATGTTTTACTCATAATTACCCCGCAAAATGCTTTTTCCCTCCTTAGATTTATTTATGTTGAGACGCAGGTGATAATATTAAACTAGGTTACTAATCAATTTAGTCCCTTAACAGTATATTTAAAATACTAAATTTGAGAGCTGGATTATATAGATATGCAAATAGACGCTATCTAATTTTAAGGCACGATAATGTAATTTTACGTGATTGCGTTATATATATTTATAAGTTGCGAATGTGTCCTTACAAAGTACGCAATGTACGATTATCAGCTTGCTACATGATTCTCGATGATGTGCTGGCGGAGGTCACTCTCATCCACTTCAGTTCGGGTTCAAGCACACTTTTAGAACTAGGGCACAAGGACATAGATGATTTATAATGCTTATCCGACTACCTGAACTACAAATGTTCTTATTCGTGGCAAGTTGAGCAGTCTTAGGGCAAACCAAGTCTTTGGAGACTGAAGCCTGTGAATAACGACCCATTTGCACCTTTTTGCTTAATTAATATTTTAATATGTGCCATAGAGGATATAGGTAAACCTATCATAAACCAGTTTTCTCTCCCTTCTATATTAAATGCTTATCTAGCATTAGTGTACATCCTAATCTGGGTTAACATGCTAACCTGCGTATCTCTGAGCCTAATTACATGCTCAATTTAACTTTGTATTAAATAGACACCATAGGAGCATTATGGTAGTTAGTTATATAGCTTTGGCTATAAAGTTCTGCATGATCTAGCAAACTACGAAAGGGCTAGATATTTGGCATATTAATTAATATAGGCATGAAATTCCAATACCGCTAGACATTATTAAACGCTTATAATGAGATATATAACTTGAATCTCAGCAGTTATCTAACGCCTGTGAGCATTATACCTCACGTTCCATCACATAATTTGACATGTTTTGATTTATTGTTTGCTATTGTTTTATTAAAATAATAATATTTAAAATTATAACTCATTTGCATATTTTATTGTCCGTAAATTCATTTTATTCTACTCTATATTTAAGTGCACCTATACTATTTCATATCTATGTAGATCAGTATTGAGTTCTATAATTAATTACTTAGCCATATGTGTGTATATTTGACCAAATCAGTGATAAATTATTTAAATTATGAGTCTCTTGTTCCACCGGGGGTGACTGCCGGACCGAGAGTGAATTGATTGTCTGTACGTTGAGGAATGTCATCCATAGGGTAGTAAATCATTGAGCAGAGGTGAAAGGATTGAATGTTGGTCGGATTCTGGATCACAGCATCTGGATTCGATCAGTTTTAGTGTATTTTGCCTATGTTCTAGATTTTGTTACGTGGAAGGACAATTCTTACCGTTACATAGGTTTTTTTTCTCCGGGTTCTGGCGCCCAACGTGGGGTGCCAGAACCCGGAGAAAAAAAACGTTACAATATAACAGCCACCTTAGAGCTGTATGTATTCATCATCTCTGCTAGGCTATTAACTTATAATATTAGCAAACTATGAACAATAGGATGGGTATATTATATAATTAGGCATGATTTATGAACCACATAAACATTGATATTAATATGTTGATATGAGACAGCTGTACTGATAAGTCTCATTAACTATGGAAATGCCTATATGTATTAAATACACATATTTAATGCTCTATAATCCTTGCCATTTTGTTACTTTATCTTATGTCATTTGTTGTTGTTTTAATAAACATTTTAAAATACAAATTTGTTTCATATCTTTCTTTCTCATAGGTCTATTTCAAGCCAATCAACATTATCTTCGTCAGTCCACATTATCATATCCTAATTTCTTAATGATTTTATATGCTGAGTATATATTGTTGTAGT
The DNA here is from genome assembly GCA_028023455.1 of Epiperipatus broadwayi. NCBI lineage: Eukaryota > Metazoa > Onychophora > Udeonychophora > Euonychophora > Peripatidae > Epiperipatus > Epiperipatus broadwayi. The sequence goes on along the minus strand of JAQFVV010000080.1, from coordinate 2,518,159 downwards.
TAAGATAAATAGTGTGTTAAGTGACACTCATTTAGTTAAATTGATAGTTATCCCTGAGTGTCATGTTTCTCCCTGTCCTATGCCAGCTCGCAGGTTAAATTGAAACTGAGTGTGACTTCAGAAATATCACTCATAAGATGTTAAATCACAAAGTACTAGCAAATGAGTTGAAGTTTGGTTGGATTAGAAGTCTCACCACCTCACTCCTGGTCAGCTGTGGTGTACTTTGCCTGGACTCTGGATTTTGTTGCATGAGTGTACAAATCTGACCGTTACAATATATTCATTGACTTAAGATTAGGAAATTCTATTAGCTTTGTATTTTGTATAATGCTTTTTCTTTAATTGACTTTTTGTGTAGTATGGTATGGCTAACTCCCTTTAATGTTAATTCCCTATTGTAAATTTCTGTAGAAAATCTGTATAGTGTTTTTTTAAATAAATAAATTAGAAAAAGAAAAACGAAATGTTTTCCTGATTATGGAGCTGAATCTATATGAATAATTTTTTTTAATAAAAAACCTTTTTAATAAATCAAGGCATAATTTCAATTGAATTGAGATTTAATCAAATTAACCAAAATATTAATGCATTCTGTTTCTCTCTAAAATTCTATCATTGAAAACTGTGAAAAAATGTTATATATTGTGTACATACTTGGATATTATTTTATGAAATAGTGAAGATCATGCTGTTAATATTTTGCTATATATATTAAAGTAATTTATTTTTCACAATCTTTTACAATATTTATAAATCTGGTATTCTTTTTCATAGCTTAAAGAATTTTATTAGCAATTCTTGTTTCTTTATGCTTTAGCAGAAAAACCTTTTCTTAATAAGGATTAATTAAATCTATCTAAGAATTGCAACATTTTTTTAAAAATTGGCTAACTAAATTTTGCTATTGATTGAGCATGAATTCTATGAAAATATTTATTTTAAAAACATAATTACTGATTTTGTAGAAACATAGGTAAGAAAAACATATGAAATAATTTATTAATTAAATATGTTTTATTATCCTATTCTAGCATTAGAAAAGACACATTACTTTTGATAATTCTTTGAATTATATTCATGTAAACCACTTATGGATAGGTTCTTTTTATCTGGACTTTGATTGTTAAAAAGTTTTTCATAATTCAGTGAAGGCTTTTTAATTATTATGCTATGGTTTTGCATTAGCCCAACATATTCTTTAAAATTGTTCTTTCTTTTAGTGAAAAATTTTAAAGTTTCAATTTTATCAAAAAAAGGATGAACATCAAATTTCCTATCAATGTATTTGACATAAAATATTTTTTATGTGACTATTATTTTAACTTTGGAGCATAATAGTCTATGATAACAAGAGCTTGTATAATATTGGTTTCTTTCATATTTAAACTCTTAAATTATAACATAATCTATAAGATGCCATTGATTTGAATGTAGATTCATTCCATTTTTTTATAGTGATTTTTTTTGTCTTACCAAAGTATTTATTGTACTCAAACAGTAGAATAATAATTGTCTATTTAAGTTCACAGATTTAATATTATTTTCAATAACTTTTGGCTATAGTTTATTGTTTCTTCATACATGTGTATTAAAGCCTCCATTATGTTTTTTTTTTTTATTGTATTGATGCATTAATAATGTTCAACAAAGAGTGAATGATTTCTCTGTCACTAACTTTTTCAACATAACTACTGAAATATCTGTATACATACTATTATGCAAAATAAATTTTTAACATTATTTATATTTCATTAATATGTATAAGAATTCCAAGATTAAAAAATAGAGCTTACAACAAATCTAATATTATGTACTCTTCTTTCACTCATTTATGTGTACCTTTTCAGTTTTTTTTTTTTCTCTCTGGAAATGAGTTTCGCTATGAATAGTTACAAGCATTGTTTATATTTTGATCTCAAAGTGTTCATATATATTTATTATTACTATTACAATACTATATTGGGAAACTTAATCAAATTTTATAAAACAAATTATTTTTAAACAACTTTTTCTAATTTTCCTTCATATTTATAGGAGGCAGAAGGATCCCTAATTTATGCTGATCAAGCATACAATCATCCCAAGATTACTTTACTTTTTATGAATACTGACTTATGCAAAATCATAAGTAAGGACTTCTAGATTGCTAAACCTGATCCTATCATTGTTTTAACATCCAAGACTTTGCATTCATGTACATTCTATGGCCAAAAAACAATTTGAGTCGCAATTGCTATATATATATATATTAAGAGATAAAAAATTTGCATAGAGGTCTTTGTATAAAATGATTTTTAACATTATTTGCCTTTTATTGATAAATCTATAAATTTCAAGGATGGAAGCTACCAAAATATATCTCGTAGCTAATCTAAGTCTATGTAATATTCTATCATTCACTGATTAGTTGTAACTGTTCAACTAATCTTTTTCCTCTGAAAGGGAGAATTTCACAAATGTAAACAGTTAGTGCAGAGAGAAAACTGATGATATGAAAAGTTTTGATTACAAAGTCCGGTACCATTCTATAATAGCAAGATAAAAAAAAATTAGAGAAGGAATGAGAAATAGAACACAATCAGGTGTGTGAAAAGATAATTTGCATCTAGATTTGAGAATATAAGATCCTGCAAAACATTATGATTTTGTTTAGGAATGCTCATTAGTTATTTGCAGTTAAGAGTCATATCTGAAACTTATTCCATTAAGTTTCAGTCTTTAAAATGATTTAGAGATATATATAATTAATTTGGAAAAATCAATCTATTTTAGTACCAGAATTGACAGTAGCATTGCATAGAAACATATTCCTGGTATTATTTTTCAAATTATGGTAGAAAATATAAAGAATATATAAAGATCAAATATGCATTAATTCACTACTATAATAGAAATTTAAATGATGTGTTAATTCACTTCTACCCTAGAAATTTAAATGATAGTTATTTTTTAATTGTGTTAAAAGAATGGAAAGCAGTGCCACATTATTTTCAGCAATGGTTAATTGTTGCCATTTAATCACAATAGAATTATATTACCTAGTTGTATGTCGTCATGTAGAAAACATATATATTTCTCTGAGGAAATTAATGATTTGTTTGTCAATATAGTATATGAGAAATACAAATTAAATAACAGAATTATCTTTTAACCACTTTAATAAAAATAAGTTACTATTTCTGAATGTAATTTTAATTTTAGAAATGTATTAATTTTATATATATTTTTTTTATAGAAAACAAAAGTCTGGGGTAAAGAATTTATAAATCCTGTTGGTTTAGCAGCTGGCTTTGACAAGCATGGAGAAGCTGTTCCAGGGCTTTTTAGACTGGGATTTGGTTTTGTTGAAATAGGATCTATTACAGCGTTACCACAAGAAGGAAATCCTAAACCTAGAGTTTTTAGATTGGAAAAAGATAAGGCAATAATTAATAGGTTAACATTTCAAAATCTTATATTAATGAATAACTTAATATATATATGTGCTCGTAAATGGTCCACGTAACATCCCCACGTAAATTTGCACAAAATTTACATAAATTTACGGTTATTAATAGAATAAGTCGCCATGAATATGGGACTGTAAACTGTCCTGAAAGCGCTTGGCAGTAAATTTTAATAATACAATGACAATTAATAGCTTCATTATCTGCGCGCAGAGCACATATATATATTAATTTATTTTAAGCGTTAATGAAGTAAAATCTTAACTATTAATGAATAACATCAAATATTTTAGATTACTAGAGTTAAGATGATGTAACATTTTTTAAAAAATATCAACAGACTTAATAAAGAAATCTGATAAATATTATTAATAGATGTTAAAAATATATTCTTAAATTGCACTTTTAATTTGATATGTTTCAATAACTTGTTTTTGGAATTACTTACTAATAAAATAATGAAATGAATTGATTAATAATAAAATTTTAAAAATGTAAAAAATATATTATGTCAGATTAGATGATTTTGCTATTTATTTACAAAAATTGGAACTAATAAATTTAAAATTAGCTTTCATACACCCCCATGCACTAATCGTCTAATCAATAACTCTAAGGACAAAATTGAACCTTCTCAGACTCCCCATGTCGTTTACAGCATATCTTGCCCACAACCTGGTTGCCGGGCCATTTATTTTGGAGCAACCAAGGCAGGCATAATCAACAGGACAGCACAACACAGATATACATATAATAGAGCTATGAAAAACAATGATAATTCATCAACATTTTTAGAGCATTCCAAGAAGACAGGACATTTGTTTGAACCCTCCAGCCCTAAAATAGTCTGTATTGAGAAAAATGATATCAAGCGGAAAATCAGAGAAGCATATTTTATTAATGGCAATAATAACTCCATCAATAGACGAGATACCTGCTTTGACATCTCCAAACGTTGGACTATCTAGTTCATTTGCATACGCTTTGCATACTGTTTTGTTTCCTTGCCCTATTTCTTCGTTCTGCAGCTCACAGTACCGCTATGAATATGAGGCAAAAGGCCTCGAAAGCGCTTAGCTTGTAATAATTTCTGTGTATCTTTATAGCTTCTCATTCAAGTGTGTCATACGCTTTGTTAATTTTTGTATATTAAAAATTAGAACTAAAAATTATAATGGCAGACTCTTGAGTTAGAGGATCTGGGTTCATTCCAACTGAAGTAAAAAAACAAAGACATTTCAGTTTGGTCAATTGGATGGAACTGTTGTGCTTGGCTTATTTTTGTGCTCAAATATTACTGGATATTCATAGCAACAATTTATTTATTTGTATAACTAGAATATGTGTTTATAGGTATATAATATCTTTTTTTTTTACCTTAATGGTTCTCATTTTATATATTATAATGTATTATTTGTTTAGAACCTCTCATACTCTCAATTATTGTTGAATTGTGGTAATGGAATTGGGTAGTTAGGCAACTATTTCTATCCCTTAATTGTATGTATTCTGACTCCTGATTTTTTCTTGGTTTTGTATGAGTACATAACTATGTAAAGTTCTTGGCACTGAGGAAGAGATGTTTAAGAATCCTTAAATATCACATGATCATCATTTCTTAAGCTTACACAAGCTGTTTATACTGATTACTCTAATTTGCACTGGTGGCACTACTGTATAGAGTTTAGCAATAGAAAGATTAGGAAGAGGGATAAAGATACCGTTAATAGGTAGAAAGGGAGTATATATTTTGTCAGGTCTTTTTTTTGCAGATGATATATTTTTGTGTGCAGAAAGAAGAGAAGATATGGAAGTTATGTTGAGAACATGTGCAAGGGTTGGTAAAGAGATGGGGATTAAATTTAGTGATGAAAAATCAAATATAAAGATGGTTAATACTGGGGAAAGAGATGTAGAATTTTTGTTGGGGGATATTAAATTAAGTGTAGTGAATAAATATAGATATTTGGGAATTATTTTAAGTAATCAGAAAAATTATTTGGATGAATGGGAGAAAAAATTGATAAATGAAGCAAAGAAAAGAAAGGGATTGATAAAGAAATTAATAGTGTTTTCATATAATAAATATGATGTAGCTAGAATTATATGGAAAGGAGTTGCAGTAACAGGGTTAACATATGGTAATGATGCATTATATGTTAGTAATGGGGTATTAAATTACTTAGAAAAAGTTCAAAGGGAAATAGGAAGACAATGCCTTGGATGCAGATGTGTGGACAGCAAGAAAGGCAATTCAAGGAGAAATGGGATGTTCAATTTTTCATTGTGAGAGATGCAAAAAGTAAAATGAAAATGTTTGGTAGATTGCAGTTTATGGATAATAAAAGAATAGCTAAAATAGTATTTAATTGGGTTATGAATAAAGGGCAGGTAACAAGATGAGTGAGAAAGGTAATACAGTATGCAAAAGATTTGGATAAAGAATTTATATCTGTATTTTTGTGTAAAAGATGGAATGATTGTGTTAGGAGGATTGTTGAGTGTTATAGTGGTAAGGAATGGGATAAAAGAATAGATTTATTAATAAAGAATAGGGAGTTAAAGAAATGGAGAACTAGTATGGAGAGTAAAAAGTGTTTAACTATATATATAGAAATAAACAGAATATTAGGTGTGAGTTAATTTATGATAATAGTAAGGAAAGTAGTTTATTGTTTAAGGTTCGAACAGGATCTTTAGCAACAAGAGAATATACATGTAAATGGAAAAATATGGGTGATTTAGTCTGTAAATTATGTAAGGAAGGAATAGGAAGTATTAGGCATTTGTTAATTGAATGTAAATGCTTGAAAACAGAAAAGGTGCATATAATGAAGTTATGGAAAAATAAATATGGAAAAAGTGATTATACAGAAAGTAGATTATTGATTTTTATGCTGGGTTTGAAAAAAGATAAGGGGGATTTAGATATAAAGGCAGTAGAATTGACAAAGATTATGTTGTGGAAATGGGATGGAGCAGAATATGGGAAAAATTAGACTGGGGAATGTAAAATTAAGTAGATAACAAGTTTTTTTTGGTATAATTGCTCAGAGATTCTTGACTTCGTTTAAGAAGAAGCTACAGTACATCTCATCATCACATCCTATGTAGGATCCCTTACTTGTTATTTTGTATGAAACAATATAACTGTTAATCACTTGATGGCTCAAAGTACTTTTTTATTGTTTGATTTCTATCATTATTTTGTAGTTTCAATATCTGCTACATTTAAATGTGCATAATATTTATTTTCTCAATTCAAATGTTTTTTTTTATTATTTTATTAAAGGTCTTTTTTTTTTTTTGCTAGGATTGCTATGTAAATGAAAATCATATACTATTTTGTCTCAATCAGATAAAGGCCTCTATAAATGAAACAATCTATAGTTGTAAGATATAATACAGTTCTATATTACAATTATGGAATGGCCAACTGAATCAAATAAAAATATTTTGATTACTTGGATAATATTGTTGTGTTCTACTTAATATGTATTGAAATGTCAGATGACCTCTCAGGCAAATGACCATACAATTTTAGATATAACATATGATTTTATTTCAGGAAATATTGCACTTCATTTGAATGAAGTTTTATTACTAAATATAAAATAAAACCAGATTTGTGATTTCAAATTGATGCAAGGAAGGAATTTGATTTTGGCATGCAGTTTTATTAAAAATAAAAATGCAAAAACTGAAGCAGTTTCTAAAAGCGGGCTGCCCTATAGTAATTAAGTTATCTTATTTGTTTTAATTGCAATTGCTAAGAGCTATTCACACTCATTATATAGTATAATATTTGTTTTAAATTTTTTTTTATATTAATAAAATTTTTGATTTGGAAAAAGAATTTCATTTCAGCTTTCAAATTTAAAACATGGGTCTATTTGATTTATTTTTTCCAATAAACTTATATATTGTGAAGGTAACTTGTTCTAAACCATATATGAACAATGTATTGTCTCATAAATAGCAATATTTTTTTTTTTGGATGAGCCAAAATGTAAAAGAAAACTAATAAATAAAGATTCCGAAAATGTAAAGGTAAAATAAGTGGTGTTCACTGAATAACTTGCATATTTGGGTAATCATGAATGTAATAAAATATTATAACTGAGCATGGCTAGCTGTGTACATCAATATATATATATATATATGAATTAATGGCTTTACTTTTAATATAATTATATATTGTACCATTTATTTCATTAAAGTTTAGAGATATCTGATATTTTAGAAGTGATTGTTTTAGTTTAGACCTATTTATATTGTTTCAGAAATGTTTATATAAATTCTAATGTCTGTCAGATTAAACAATAATTATAGTCACCTGTACTAAAAGCATGCTAAATTTATGGAAAAAAAATCTCTTGTGTATTTTTATAACTTTCTTGCGGAAATTTTATATTAATTTTGTTTAATGTAATTCATAGATTTTAAGACGCTGGAATAGAAGAAAATGATTTTGCTTCTATTAAAATTAGGAAATAATGATCAGTTAGTTGTTTCATTTCCGTTTGTTTGTATTTGTGATATTTTTAAGAAATCAAATCTGAGTTTGTGAAGCTAATTAGTTATGTACTGATAGTTTATCCTTATATATAAGAACAAATGAGCCTTAATATTTTAATTATGTGGGCATGTCAGTAAGTGGATTAAAATTAAGTATTAATAGATGGATTATTTTTCAAATTAAGAAGAAACAAGATAAAATACTAGTTGAATTAATTTACAACAAATTTTATTATCCATTGGACTAAAAAAGTGAGATGTTGTTGTAGAAGTGGAAATGAGTTTATATATTTGTATTTGTGGATGAGGAAAAAGGATAAATGTAAATAATTAGAAGAAGAAAAATAAGGATATTAGTAGAAAAATGTATATATCTTAACCATTCATCATAATAGCAATATAAGTATAGAGAATTTGAGGATATTTTTACATAAGAAAATTTAGATTATTGAGTAGTAGTAGAGACTCATTGGGAGATGAAAAAGTACTTACTTTCTGTACATGAATATGTTATTGGTAAAAATTAAATAAATATGATATGAAAGAGGTGTATAAAAGATATAACAAAAAGGATACTTAAGAAAAAAATTATAAGGAACATGTGAATAAGACTGAAAATGAATGATGAGAATTGAATGTGAGAAATATTATATTTAGTTGCTGGAAATGGGGAAAGTGTGAAAAATGAAATGAAAATATTTAGTAATATTTGTTTATACAGAGCTATAAATGAATTTAGAAACAACTCTCATAATATATTGATAGTAGATAATATGAATTGTCATATTAATAAAACTGATGCTGAGGGGAGAATATGAATGGTATATTATTGAAAAGGATGAAATAAGAATTAGTAATGTAAATAAACTTAATGGTAGAAAATTTACATGATAAAGACAGAATTGAAATGTGCAAACTTTATGTGATACAAAGTCTGGGATCAGAATGGAAGATGGCTCTTGTAGCTAAAGAGCTGTGAAGATGTAAAATTGGTATGTCTACTCTTAGTAAAACTCATCTTTCAGAGGAAAGAATTTTATTAGGAAATTAATGTGTCTGTTTTTTTTTTTTTGAAAGACAGATAACCATTGAAAGGGGATTGCATGGCATCAGATTTGTTGCAAGATCCAATTTATTATCTTTTATTCTTGGACTTTCTCCGGGTGGCAGTGCCAGTTAATGATATCAAAACTTAATTTGTGCAGTGTTTATTCTGCACTGAATAGCATTATTAATACCATTACAAAAAATAAATGCATATATTAGAATGAACATTAATTTGGCCAAAAATTAATAGAAATAATGGTATTAGGTTGTAAAACTTAAATGGTATTCTAATATCAAATTTTATTGAACAATAAATTGACTATCACAAACACTTTGTTTAATTAGAAAAGTTACTATAAAGAAATTTGGATACGTTTGCATTCAAAATGATATCTAATTATATTATAATTAGAATCAGAATACATAAGAAATTTATAAATATGATTTTTTTTTTTCAATTATATCTGTGAGAAACTTAATGTTTGTTCTTTAAAAGTATCCAGTATTTATGCTAAATTTAAATGGTTATTAAATTCTAAAAGTATTAAAATGGACTTTTGTAGTTGTCATGTTATTAAGATATATAATTCTCTTAAAAAATGTGTTCTGAATTCATTTAAATTTACTATTGGCTTTGTTTAAAAAAAGAATTATGATTGTTTTTCTGAGAATGATCCTATTATTAGTGATTCTATTAAAAGGAAATGTGTTTTTTCTTCTTAGCAGAGTCTTAAATTGAATGTAGAGCTTCATATCCAATATAGAGATTTGAGAGCAGAAATTTAATAACTGTCAAAAAGTCTTAAAAATGATTGACAAGTAAAACTGCAAAGGAGATACAGACATTTGCTGAGCATATCACTTTAGATCTTTTTTTACATATTGAAAAAACATTAATTTAAAAAATATTTTTGTCAAATCTGTGAATGGTATTTTATTGTATTATGGTAGTGATATTTTGAACAGGTGGAAGAAATATTTTGATCATCTTTTGAATAATTATACTAGAAATGGGATAATTATTTTTTTTAATGATATATTCATTCTATTTATTCCTTTAGATTTGAACAAAAATATTGAGCTAAATGAAGTTAAAACAGCTCTTTATAATCTTAAAAATGGAAACACTACCCTAGTCTTGATGAGATATTTATAGAAGTTTTAAAATATGATATAATATGTTGACTTCAAAAATATTGGAATTTTTTATGAATTTACGGAGTTGTAAAAGAATGTTTTTATTGTGAATGAATATCTAAAGGATTTTCAATGATTTGGGTAATAGATTATTACCAATCATAATCAAAAGCAATATAGATATGTTTTTTTCTTGCCAGGAAAATGCAAGTAAAATACTGAGAGGTAATAAGTGATTTGTATAATGTTTTTATGAATTAATCATGCCATTTGCATGTATTAATCAGTCTTTAATACTTGTTTGAAACTAGTTGATTTAACACCAAAATTTATTTATATTCAACTTTTTCATAATAAAATGAAAGGAATTGTTATTTTTACAGGTGGATAGTCTGAGGTATTTGAAATAAAAACTGATATTAAAAAGAATATGAATTAATATCAACTTTGTTTTCAATTTTTATGGTTATGATTTTTGGAATTAAATCAATTAAAAACGAGAACTTCATGATTTAACATCTGTCTTTATAGTATGTGGATGTTTGTACTATCCTTGACAAGTCAAATGATGATCTAGAGAAAGCAATTAATGTTTTGAATGCACATATAAGACTGGTTTCTTAACTAAAGTTATTTAAAAAAACAAACAATTTTTTTATCAGTCAGTGATTGAAGAAAAATCTTCGCCAGCTTTTAAATTAAATGATTATTTATTTGAGAATGTAAGCCAATTTAAAGATCTTGGTAGACTTTTGAAGTAGAAAAGTAGACTCAGATATTTTGATGCAGCTCAGTCTAATGTGCCACTGTTTCTTTTAACAAATTAAAGGAAAGGGTATTTTATCACAACCATTGCAACTAAATTAGTTGTATGTAGAAGTGTTATTTTACCCTTATTATTGTTTGAAAGTGAAATTTGAACTTTCTATTGACATAATGCATTTCATTTAGAATGCTTCTTAAAATTCTAAAATTGCAATGGCAAAATCATGAAACTATATTATGTTCTTATGATTGCTGAATATGATAATATTGAGTACTATTTTTAATTATATTGTTTATATGGAACAAATAAACAACAATCAGACTCTGGAAAATATTTTACACTGAATCTTAGCATAGTTTTTTTAGGGAGTCTCTCTGCCTTAAAGAAAATGCATGTTTATTTAAATCCATCCATTCTAAAAGTTCACAACCTACTTGATTCTCATTTATATATTCTCAAAGACTACTTATGAGAGTTGAAATCTGTATATTCAGAAGATGTAGGAGATCTGAAAGAGAAAGGTAAAGCAAATGCTGCATACATCTAAATTAACTATTTTTATGATAATTGCAATATCATTTGAAATAGAATAGAAGTTGTTTGCTTTGCAAGATGGTATAAAATGAAGCCTAGCCATACAGATGTTTAGAATGTAGTCTATCAAGAATCTGTGTAAATCCAGGAATTTTAATATTAATAGAATGATTAATCTCTTTAAGTACAATGACTTCCATGTTGTGTTAAACATTTAGTTTGTAGAGGATCTCCATTTTTGATTTTGATATATCCTCAATATTAACTTGAAGTAATTTTATTGCTTATCTAGATAAACAGAAGATTACTTTGTAGAAAGTACACCTGGCATTTGAGGTGATCTATGGTTGCTAAGACCATGTAATCATTTTTATTTTGAGAGCCTAGGATGCTGACCTCTTGTCTTGATGCAACTATTTCCCATGATATCACAGAAGTTCACTGTAATGATGTTTTCTTAATTTTCTGTCTTTAACCAGGAATTCATTTAAATGAAGTCTTGTTTTATGTGGAAACAATTTGTTTCACATATTAACACATTTTCAGGATAGATTCAGAAAGGCTGTTATTTTTCTTCACTATAATGGTAGTGATTTGATTATCATAAATTAGAAGGAAGGAAGAAGAAAATGATTATATCAGGCTATAAAACATTTCTGATGATGAGAATCTTAAATTTGTCTAACAAGATCTCTGACCTTATGGATTATGCACAGAATCTTTTGACTTACATCATCATCAAAATCTAAGCAATAGTATTTTACATGGTCATGTCATGTTCAGTGGCTGCTTTTAATTATTCCATTTTGACCATATTTGAGTAATGTACTTCCCAAAGAAGCATTCATTTTTATTAACCTTAAGAAAGACTACTCAAATATATAATATAAATTATTTTTTAAACTTATGCATTAAAATCTCTAATAAATTTTAATGTTAGATGATAAACATTTTGTTTAAGACTATACTGAAACAATAATTTGCAAGTGTTTGCTTATTTACTTCAGCATTTCCTTACAGAAGTGTCTATCATCTGACATTAAAGTTTATTATAGGAATTTTAATAGATGAGTTTTAAAAATGAGTTATATATAAACCACTAAAATATTACATGAGCACCATTTTTTATGCTTACACAAGCTGTTAAAACAGTAACAACTCTCTCCATACAATAGTTCTACCCAATGTAAACCACAATAATCAATGGATGCTAGAAGGTTTGTGCATCAAAATCCCTATCTAATGTCTAATCATCCAATGTCCCCAGACTAGTTTCTGTCTTATGACTTTCATCTGAGAGCACAGCATCTAGTTTTTTTAGATCTAATGCAACCTTCCAGCAGCTAATTCTTATCTATAAAGTTATGAGTCCAAAATGAAAACAATAATGTTTTCAATCCAAGTTCACTCACTTGTAGATTGATACAAATCTGAACCTAGTTCAGTATTTATACATTTTGGTGTCTTTGGGTTTTTAATAACCATAGTCACAATTATTCTTTGGTCAGGGTTGGTATTAAACCATTAAAACATGACATGGTCATCATGGGTTGCAATGATTTTAACAGCTTATGTAAGCATAAGAAATAATGATCATGTGATGTTTTAGTGGTTTAATATCAATCCTGGACAAAGGTTTATGATGACTATGGTTATTAAAAACCCAAAGATACCAAAATGTATTGTTACTGAACTGAGTTCAGATCTAAATGATTATACAGGCAAATGAGCTTTGATTGAAAACATTATTGCATTTTCATTTTGGATTCATAACTTTATAGGTAATTAAAAAAAATAAAAAATAGTTGCTGGAGAGTTGCATTAGATTCAAAGATTTAGGTGCAGTGCTCTCAGATCAAAGACTTCTTACTGATGAATGCCATGAGCTAGAAACTAGCCTGGGATTATTGGATCAGTAGGCACTAGATAGAGATTTTGACTTTGCCATCTTCAAATCTGCACTTTCAGTTAATTAATTCAAAAAAAATATTATATAACACTAAAAAAATTAGAAATAAATTTTAAAAAACTATTTAATCTCTTAGTTCACTTGCAAATATATATATGTTTTGTCATACATGTTTTAATTATATGTTTGTAGTATGAGTAAATATTTATATATGTGCCTGTTTAAAACATATTTGTTACTGTTTGTAATGTATATAATATCATTAAAGCACTTAGCAAATAATATTATTCAATATATTTGCATTAAAAACTAATCCACTCTTACTTTGGAGACTTAAACCACTAAACATCACATGATCACCATCTCTATACTAGCACATAATTGTTGTAAACAAAGGCAAAACTCTCCATGCAGTACTGCCACCCTGTGCCAAACAGAGTAATCAATGGATGCCAGAAGGTTTGTGCATAAAATCCCTATCTAGTGCCTACTCATCCAATATCCCTAGACTAGTTTCTGGCTTGTGGCCATCATCAGTGAGGAGCCTTGGATCTGAGAGCACTGCACCTAGATCTTAGGATCTAATGCAACCCTCCAGCAGCCACCTTTTAACTCTACTTTACTACAAAACTATGAGAATGAAATTAAAAACACAATAATATTTTCAATCTAAGCTCAATAGCTTATATAGTCATATGGGTCTGAACTCAATTCAGCACTCATACATTTTGGTGTCTTTGGCTCTTAAACAACCATAGCCACCACTATCTTATTAGGCAGGATTGGTGTTAAACCACTAAACATCACATGATCACCATCTCTGTACTAGCACATAATTGTTGTAAACAAAGGCAAAACTCTCCATGCAGTACTGCCACTCTGTGCACTAGATAGGGATTTTATGCACAAGCCTTCTGGCATCCATTGATTACTCTGTTTGGCACAGGGTGGCAGTACTGCATGGAGAGTTTTGCCTTTGTTTACTTTGGAGACTTCTGAGTAACTAGTATGCATATAGAGTAGTAGTTACAAATCTTCAGCTTTTTGCTATTCATATTGTCATTAAGTAGCACTAAATTTGAACATATTCAACAGACATGTTTTTTTTTATATTATCCAAGCTAATGATCTGAGATTTTAAAAACCTGTTTTGAACTTTAGCCAAGTTGATTATGTAGCTAGCATCAGATTTATGTAGCTATAGAAGCACATTGGCTTGTGTTCAACCATAACATATTTGAAACTTGGATCATTAGCTTAAATAGTATAAAATAAATAGATAGTTGCTAGGAATGTATGCAAATCTAATTCTTTTTAATGAAAATTAACTAATCAGAAATTATTTAGAGAATATGGTTGACATTACCATCTAAAATCCATTGATTGCTTACCCAAGATTGCAATAGGTGACTTTGAGCTGCAATAATAAAGTAGATTATTACTTCTAATGCAGATATTAAAAATCACTTTTTATACAATAAAATTAAGATTTTTAGTCTAATCTGGAAGTTTCTCAAAATATTATATATACAAAGTACAATTAACTTGTAGTGTTGTTTACTGCATATAAAAGTAATATCCAAAATTCATATTGATGAATAAAAAGAAAATTTCAAGATTGAATAAAAATAATTGAATGTCTTATTTGTTAAGGAATTCATGAATTTTAAGCCTGGAAGTGCTACAACTGAAATCAGTTCAAAAATCTTATATTTCAGTGTCTGCAGAGCAATTTCAAGATTGAAAGTGATAAACAGTTTTAATGTTATGATGAATAGGTATAATTCAATTGTCTTATTTAAATTGATTATTAAAATAATAATGTTTTGTATTGGGATAAAATGATTAATAGAATCTAAGATATGGTATAATTGATATTATTTGCTGGATTTGAATTATGTATTTTTTGTTCTTCAGATATGGTTTTAATAGTGATGGATATAAGGTTGTTTATCATCGTTTGAAATCCTGTGAAAGGAATTGTGGAATTATTGGTGTAAATCTTGGTAAAAATAAAACATCTGAAAATCTTGTGGAAGATTACATTGAGGGTGTAAAGCAGTTTGGCGATATTGCTGATTATTTAGTCATCAATATTTCTAGTCCCAACACACCAGGCTTGAGGAATTTACAAAACAAAAAGCAGCTTGAAGAACTTTTACAGAAGGTATGAGAATATTTTAGGTATACCAACAATTAAAAACATTTCACATTTTCAGAATTATTGGAAATATAAGATTTTATTTTGTAATAAAATTTTTAAATTATTTTTCAAATACTCAGAATTTTCACTGCTAATAATATTTTCTTCTTTCATTCTTTAATGCAGACTGTAAAATGTGAATAAACTTCAGAGGCAATGAGCTAATTTCAGTCAGTGGCACAAACATCTTCAATTAAGTGTCTTAACCAATTCATTAAAACTAATATTTAAAGCATATCTTTAGTCATGGCATTTTTTTTTCTTTGCTGTAGTATGTTCTGTTACTTAAAATCGTATTGACTCTGTTAACCATTCATCTATGAGTGGTATCAACATAATCAATAAAATTCTTGAAAATACTCTTGCAGCAGCAAATTACAATGATAATTCATAGTAATTAATTTGTATTTGTTCTATTCTTTTTATTTTTATAAATAGAAATAACAAATAACTCATTAAGATTATGTACATAACTTCTTATGTTTATATCAATGAATTTTGAAGCAAACATATTACAGCCATAATTTAAATTTCTCCAGTTATCTTATTCAGACCTATGTATTTTAACCAAAAATAATTTATTAAAATGAGTAGTTCTAGAAGTTGAATGAAGGTAAATCATAATGAGAAAAATTATTTGAATTTAATGTATTTTGAATATTTTATCTCTTTAAAAATAATATAGTATAATGTTCTTTTTTTAAAAAAAAAAAATTAATTAAATTTTAATTAGTAATGTACATTTTCTTTGTATCCATCCTATTTGAATCAATTCCCAGATGAATAAAATAAAACAATGCAAATTTCATCCTGCTCAATTGAATAAACTATCATGGTCAGCTTATAATGCTAATATTGTAACATCATATGGATTTTTTTATAGTAGTTGACTTGTAATTGTATTTGAATTGCCAAAAACTATGTTATGATTGCCATTAGACTTTAAAAATATTGTAAGAAGAGATACATAAAACATTAAGCCTATGAACAAATTAGAGAAGATACTAAATTTTAGGATGAATAAATTAAAAGAATTTTGAATATAAAGATAGTTAAATGGGAATGCCAATTTATCTCTAAGCAATAGCTAGAAATCTTTGTTTTTCAGTAATTTTATATGTAGATATGGATATTAAAAAAAAAGAACAAAGTATTACAGATAGATGTTAATGATTAATAAAAATTATTAAAAAAGTATATACTTCTTTATGTAGATGTTAAAAAGAAAAATATATATATATTTATTACTTTGGTCTTTTATGCATTATATATTAATTTGATACATTTTTTATGTGTGTGTAAGTCAATCAATGACTTTTTATCCAGAAACCTTCAGGAAATATATACATATTAAAATGAAAAAAATATTTCTGTCTTTCATCATTTTTTTTATTGAGCAATACAAAAGACTTTGCTTTGTGTTTTTGTACAGATTATATGGTTTATCTGATTACTAAATCCTAGTCAAATTTTTTGAAGAAGAATAAACAATTTTTAATATTTCAAAAGTAAGCTCAAAGACAGGAGTTGGTGTTAATATGTGTTCTTAATTTTAATGTATAATTTATTGAGCATCAAATAATTTGTTATATTAATTGTTACATATAGTTTCTATTTAATACGGGATTTGAAAAGTGATAAAAAAATACATAATATTTAAAAAATTTTAGGCAGTCAAAAATAACTCGTACTAGAATATAATTTAAAGTAAATAAGATATAAATTCATAAAGCAAAGTTAACACTTTGGTCTTTTTCTGTATTTTTTGGAATACCAGTAGATTTCATTAGAAAATTCTTACTCCTTGTTTCATGTTATTTTTATATGTAGTTGCAGTGAAGATTGCATTGTGCAATATTTTTTTTCTGGTAGATTTGAAAAATTTGGGTCAGGCATTATTTTCTTTTTCCTCTATTGGTTGTATTGGTGCTTTTTTTATTTCGACTTGTATGTTTATGAATATCAACTCCTACTAAGAAAATGAGTTGTTCTTGGGCTAACCAATCTATTATTGTCCTGAGAAAGTCTAGTCCAATGTTTGGGATTCTCACTGAAGTTATTATTTTTTCTCTACTAGTATCATTAAATTTTATTTTTCTTGGTAATTGGTAGTCCAGTTTCAGTTTTTATACTGCCTTTAGTTAATTGTTTATAGAGTTCTAAATTTATAACATTTTCATTCACCATTTGTAATTTGTCTTCTTTGTTATTATTTTTTTGTTTTAACAAACTTATATTCAGTTTCATTATCTTCAGTTATCCAATTATCAGTACTTTATCACAATCATTTATGAAATTATGTTTAATAGATTCTGAATTGATATTAGATCACATATTTCCCTCTCTAGATATTGGTTAAATAATAGTTATGAGTATTGATGATGCTTAAGGGTTATATTATCCTGGTTCTCAATGGTTGAAGGCATTATAGATTTAAGCATCTGAATGTCCACTGAATCTTTATTTTCTGGAAGGGATAGTTTAGTCTTAGGACTTTGGTGACTACAAAGTTTATACTAATGGTTTGAACATTGTTTTATTAAATGAAGTCTGTCTTGATAATGGAAACATTATAGTGGCACACTTCTGAAGGTGATATCTGTTGCTTTAATGTTTTATTCAGTCTGAGGTTGACTCTTGCTACATTCATGAAAACAGGAACTGTAACTCTTTCTTCTAGTAATTATTTAATGTTGCATATTTTACCATATGAATTCAGAAGACTTTGCAGATAATCTCCTGTACAATCTATATGACACTTTTTGATCTGCCCTGAGATTGAAAGCTGTCTATTAATATCAGTGAAACAAATGACTTTATCATTTAGATATTTGATTTGCTTTTGTGTGACATTGTGAAATTCATTTATTAAATATCTATTGTTTGGATGGTATAGTATCTTATTGATATATGAATCCTTTATATTATATATTGAATTGTTCTATAAATAGTTGTTTTTTTTCTAAAGATATACTGAATTTTTCTATAAATAATTATACTTTTTCTGAAGTTTTCAAATTTATTAAGGGTATGCTGATTCATAAAAATAGCTCTAAAGAAAGTACAAATAATTTCAGAACTACTTCTATTTTACATACTGATTAAATTTTTCGAAAGATGTATATATAATAAAATTGTTGAGGATGTTAGTAAGTTAATTAAAACTAATTATATCAAAGACAGAGATTGATGTTGTTTATTTTGATATATGTAAAAATCAAATGATAAGCTTTTTTCATATAGTTATGTAATACTCAAAACTTGAGATATGAAAGTTAATATGAAAAGGTATATGGGAACAAATTGCCAGAATCTTAGTGCAGAGTTGAGAGTCGGAATATATAATGGTTGAAAAATATGTAAATTTGTCCCAGTATGCAAAACAAAGTTGTTTTGACAAGATATATCATAATAATCTTAAAAAATCATAAAAATTAGGCCATCTCTGTAAAGCTTATTACATGATTTAGTTCATTTATTAAGGATAGAAAAGCATTTGTTGAATATAATAATTGTTTTTTTATAGTTTAAATGATTGTAATTTGAATATGACACTGAGTGGCATTTTGGCTCTTTAACTATTTAGCATTTATATGGATGATCTTAAAAATTATCTAAATCATTTTTATTATGCTATGTTAATTACTGCAAGATTTTTTTCAAAAGTATAATCACATTGGAAAATTATATTTTTTATAAATTGGTATTAATAACTTTATGGCTTAGTGTAATGATAATAAAATGATCAATATCAAGAAATGTTTAGTAATATCATAGTCTGAGTATTCTGATATCTCTTAATGTGGTGAAACTCATAAAATTAAATAAGTTTTCAAAAAAATCTGGTTGTATTTACAAATAATGAATCTTTTCATGCACATGTTAAATCCATAGTTAACAGAGTTCTCAAAATTATAGGAATGATTTTGATTTGGCAATTGTTTATTGATCAAAAAATATAAATTATTTATATCTTTTATCTTTTCTATTATAAATATAGAATTATTGTTTGGAATTCTCAGTCCAAATGGGATATTAATAAAATCTAATAAATAATAGATATATTGGAGAAAAATAAAAGATTTAAAAGTTTTATATGAATTTATAATTGAATAATTTACTCAAATTTGATAACAAATATTTCATTCAGTTATGTAAAATTTAAAACTAAAACCTTTGCTCTTTTTTATATTAAAATACGAGTATTTTTGTATTATACTGTCTACCAAACTTGGCAACCATTTTTTTAAATGTATAGTTTCAGGATCCTACAATATTTTTTAATTCTCAATCTTATTTTACTGAATATATGTTAGTTATTAAGTAGTCATATTTAATATTTACATTTTTTATTATTCAGAAATATTGTCAAATTCACCACTTCCTTTATTTTGCTGTAATGTCTTATATAAATATAATTTGTTCACTGTTAACACTTTTTAGCAAAAACTTTTTATTGTACATATCTACTTTTAAAAAATTAAAATAAAAGTGGTTCTGAAGAAGATTGCAGGGCAGTCTAAATGTAAAATTGTGTATGCATATATGTACAATAAAAGGTTTTTGCTAAAAAGTGTTAGAGTGGATAAATAGTATTTATTTTTATTATTATTGTTATTTTATAAATTGTTTTTTTTCTTCACCAATAAAAATTGTAATTATAAATATGCGATTTTTTTTTTACATGTGTTAGTGAAGCTGTAATTATAATATGTTTAATATGCCCACTTAGCGCTTTCGAGATTTAGTATTCAAATCTCATACTCATAGCTTTACGAATGAAAACTGTTGTGATTTATTTGTTATTTTTAAAAAAAAAATTCTGCAAAAATTAATTATAATATTTATACTCTTTCTTTATTTTTTTTAAATTAAAGTTATTAACATAAAAATGAAAAAAAAAATGAAACATCTCCTATCAGTGGCATGAAATTCCTAATGGCCTCCAAAATTGTCACAGATGAGTCTTCTTTATATAGATAATGCCACATAAATTCATCTAAATAGGAATCCAGGTGTTATTGCTTGGTTACCAGGAGATTTTTGTTTTGCCATTTGGTCAGACCCTATAGTCTTTTGCTATTTGTTTAAACAACTTTTGATGTTGCATCATCATTGTGGAGCTGTTTGCAGGTAAACTGTCATATTGTAGCCATTAATGCAGAATTTTTTGGAGGGCAGGATCCCAAAACTTTGGATATCTCAAATTTTCATCATTTCAGAAAGAATGGTACTGACAAAAAGAAACACATTGAATTAAAACAAAGTATTCAGAGCATATCATGTACACATTGCAATGTAAATAAAAAAATTGAAATAAACATTGAGAAGGGAATATTTGATCAATTTATTAATTTTTGAAACTTAACAACTAAAAAAAAAATTGATATAAAAAAAAAAAGTAGACTCTTGAAACTGTATATCTAAAAAAAATGACTGCCAAATTTGGTAGACAGGATAATGCCCAAATACAAAAACATGTTACTCAGATATTTTTAAATTTTTCCCATTGTTTTGGTTATAGGATTTCTATAAAAAAAATTTTGCAGTATTAATCATTTTAATCTGGGTCTTTGAAATTATATTAATATTCTCATTAGAATATATGGCCATTATTTTATTATGATAATTTTTTTTTCATGTTCCCTCTTCTATTTTTTTTTTCCATTAATTTTACTTATTTATGTAATTTTTTTTTTTAATTTTACTTATGTTATTTATTTATTTCTGTGCAATCTATAATTGATCTTTAGTGCTGTGGAATTGCACATTAAATAAATAAATGAATTCTAATAATATACAATGTAATTATTTTTATTTAATATAAATGAAAGAAAACTCTTTATTATCCCATTTTACATAAATGTATTATAATTAAATGGGAAACAGAAGTTATAAATATTGAAAAGTTATTTTAATTAATATTTAACAATGAAGAAATAATATATGCTTTCTTGTCAGTATTGTATGCATTTACTGTATGAACAGGGTTGAAAACACTCAGAGTGATTTAAGAAATAAAGTGCAAAATTGTTCATATTGAAAAGAAATATTGATTACAATTTACCCATCCAACAATTTTAGTTAGGATATATTTTTGGTCATCATATTAGTTACAGGAGTTTAGGGAGCAATTCATTATAGATTTATTTATATTTTGCCACCAATGGACCGATATTATGAGCCATGATGAAATATTCAAGTAATTAGTATTTGCAAGTATTGTTTGTTTATTGATAGTTTTCTGTATGAATTGGCATGCCAAATAAAACTGTCCCTTTGGAGATATTATTTTATATATCATGACCTAAGACATAGAAGTGGGCTGGTAGACTAATAATTAAAACAGCAAGTCATGCCAAGTCTGTTACTTTTTGCATACAACTTCTTATGAACTCCCAAACAACAAACTATTCAATTATTTTTTTAATGTAAATTATTGTAAATTTTTCTTTTTACTAATTCTAGATAACATATTTAAATTTTGATATACAATGAAAATAGTATATATTTTAAGCATAAGTATTTGATTATTATTAGAGGCATTTAAGATTGTAAATTATGAGATTGATTATCAAGAAAATTCATGGAGTATTGGTAAACAAAATTTATTTCCAAAGCATTTAATCCAAACTTAGAAATGTGTGCATATACATTTTAATTCTTGAAAATATATGTTCTGTGTTTCTAACATTTTATTGGTGTTCTATAGGGATTGTTAGAATGACTTTATTATATCAGATGATTCCCTGCACAATTTGACACATTGGTAGAACATCTGACTTGGTATCGGGAGTTCCAGGAATTCCTGAGCAATAAAATCATTAGCCTTTTTTGTTTATATCAGATAATTACCCATGTACATATTAAATTCTAATTAGTCAAACACACTGAATAAAGGGATAATTAGATTTTCGAAATAAGATAGAGAAAAGAAATAGTGTAAAAAGAATAGCTATAGAATTAAAACTCAATTTTAAGATAACTGATGTAGAAATAAAATTGATATACCTAATGAAATCAATAGATCTTTGTTATTATTAACTGGAATAGGTGATGTATTAAGATAGCTGTTTAATTGTAAATAATTTGTACCAATAAATGTAATTATTATATTTCTTAAATTATTTTATTTTGTGTTATCTAGAATTATCTTCAGTCATTAAGTATATCACAAAGGCTCATGCACCACTAGCATGGGCTGGAAATGGTTTGCTGAATATGGGAAAGTAATAAAAAAAAATAGTGAACGAAGAAGAAGCCATGGATGGGAAGGAGACAACAGAGCAAAATGAGCTCTTATTATGATTAAAATAATTTTTATTGTTAGTATTATATTCATGTCAAAACATGGGGTATTTTTTTAGACAAGATTAAGATTGAAGTCAGTCTGATTCTTAAGTTTTGGTTGATATCAGTTGCATCTAGTGAAGCAACTACTGGTATGAGGAGTGGAAACATGATATTTTTAATAGAGTTACTATGATATTTTTAATAGAGTTACTACTACAATATATATATATATAAATGCATTCAACATAGTCTTTTAAAAAATATGCATAGACATTTATAACTTCCTTCTATTATTTCAAATCTAGTTGCTATGTGTAAATATAGAATATTGCTTTATGTTAGCATTTGCTTTAATATATAGTAATTTATATATTTTACCATAGTTTTGTTATCTTCATATAAAATAGGTTTATATTATTTTCATAGTTCATTTTATATTCAGTATCTATAAAATATATAAATGAAATTGATTTTGGATGGCATCTCTTTAAAGCTTTATTCCATTTATTTTTATTAAGTAAGATGATTTTTTTTTTTACCTAAGTTAGGTGATTCAGATTTGGTGTTTATAAATACAGTTAGTACTAATGAAACTTCTAGCATTGGTTTGTATTCATTTACTATATTTGAGAATTTTCTTTAGAATTATGCAAGCTTCAATTTATTTTTATACATTTATGTTTTGAGGTTTTCAAAGCATAAATTGACTATTTATTAATTGTGCTTTGTATATTGAACATATAATGCATTTAATAGTTTTTAAGATCTAAGCTTATGTAAATTAATGCTTGTTTTTATAATAGTTATGGAATCACTATATTTAAGAATTTGCAACATATTAAATAAAAGAATTTTCTTTTACCTAAGTTGTTGCATTTCAAAATACAGATAGTGCTATTGAAACTTTCTAACATTGGTTTGTATTCATTTAATACATAAATATATCATTAAAAATCTGTCAACACTTAGACAATCCCAATATCAATAACAATCAACAATCTCAATCTGTTGTCAAAGCAACTTCCTTATACCACCTTTATTGTTAAAAGGAAGTTGCTTTGACAACAGATTGTGATTGTTATTGATATTGATATTGTCTAGTCTAAGTGTTGGCTAGTTTTTATTGATTACTTATAAACTCATTTAGCCTTGAGCATTATTACTCATATATTATAACGGTCGGGGAGATCTAAGTCTTACCGTATCTGCCGTACAGGGCACCATCAGGCCATTCGAACCTGTAAAATTTATATAGTAGACAGATACTTAAGTTAAGATCCAATTTTATTTTATTATAGACTGTTAGCAGAGCAGCAGAGATAATGTATACTTTATTTTTAAAGAAAGAAAGATAATAAAAAATAAGAATAAGTCACTTCCAGATTAACAATACACAGAAACATTTATTTTGCACATATATAAAATTTAGATTTATTTTAGTATAACTTTTACTTTAGAATTTAATTTACATTTAAAATTTTTATTTTAGAAGTTCGCACGGATGAATTTATTAATATTTTATTAAAGTGTCGAGTATGGATAGACTATATAGATTGCACTCGAAAAGAAAATATTCTATATCTTATTTAACCCTAGGCCAAAAGTTCGCAATCAAACTAACGCCAATCTACCTGATATATCAATATATTCAATGCAGCATGAATATGACAGCACAATACCACACTGTCAGAAATATACATCTGTACAGCATGGTTATTGAGAAGAAATGTCTCATGTCCAGTACAGGAAATACTTCATCTGTCTGGTGAGAAGAACAATAAAAAAGAAAACTCCATAGGAAGGGATTGCGGTCCTTTTTGCCGTCTTACTATCCCATTCCATAGGCTAAAGGGTGATCCAAAGAGCAGGGAATACCATCTATTTCCAATGGTCAGTAAGAAATGGGTCTTATTTTGCCTAAGTGCTGTGTATAAGGTAACCCTGCATGTAGTGGATCTTCATGCTACATTTACCAATTACACCAATATATCCAATCCATTGACCCAATTTAACTGTGAAACAAATAACCTAAGATTTACCCTCCCTTAAACTAACATAACTTTACGAATCTATGCAACTATTCACGCCCGACTTAAATTTAACATGATTTAATTAAAAGTTTTAGCTTAATGTGAAAAAAAAACAAAAAACATAATAAACACTTAAAAGAACAGAAAAAAAAAATTAATGGAAATGATTTTAAAAAAAAAATACAATCAATAAAAATAATTATTAATAAATGATTTAGTTTAGTCAGATTGGAATTTCTATTTAAATACTGGGAAAGTTTTATAGTTAAAATTCATTAGTTAGATAAAGTTTTTATGGTTTTAAAAGAGAAAAGTCCATACTTTCTAATTGCTTGTAATTTGGATCAAGCGTTAATTCCCATGACACCCTGGAGGAGACAGGTATACTGTTGCTGTTCTGTTTGTATTTATCCGGAGGTCCTTTGCTCTACTTGGTATAGCTTTGCAGGATCTTATCACAGGACCCCGGTGTCTGCAATATAGGAAAATGATACTTCCATTTTTTTTTTCTTTTGGAAAAACTGAAGGGATTGAAAGTGCATCTTTTCAATCCCTTCTCCTTCAACTCTCCCAGACTTAACATATATAGCACACATCTAATACTTTATTTCTAATCTTTTCCTTTTTATATTAAAATTTCAGATTAACAGGACATGATGTCATGATGATGTAAAGGGTAGCTTATAATCCATACATTCCTAAAAAGATCAAGCATATTTATTGAACCCAGTCTATTTGGAATTTATATCAATAGTGGGAAGATTATTATTTGTTATTATTATTACCTATATACATATAATACACAATAAATTATTATATTTATAAAATAAAATACGATCAGTATTTTACAAAGTAATATTGTATATATATATAAAACTATTTGATTAAATAAACTGTAATGTATATATTGTTTTTTTAATTTAAAATTGAATATTAATTTATAGTTAAATGAATTTGGGATGACCTGAAGTTAATTAGGTGGGCACATATGTGTGAAAATAGAACTGATTTTATTATTTTTTTATTTGTAATAAATGAAATGCATTTAAACAATACATATAAAAATCTAAATGAATTTAAACAATAGGCAGTTAAAAATCTTGGCGTTCCTGGAAATCTACGCACATGAAATGTATAAAAACAAAAGACAGTTTACAAATCATTCTTTTTATTGTTATAGCACCTGTAACAAAAGACAGCAATTTAAAGTAAAATTTAGAATGCTAAAATGGAGTTTTACTTTTTCTTTTAGTTAAATTATAAACATTTTAAAAGTCAAATGCTGTAACTAAAAGTTTATCAAATTCAAAGGAAAGAAAGTGAAATAAGAAGTAAGAATAACAGATAAATTCTTAAATAATTAAATCATGTTTTAAAAGTTGTTGGAGTAAATTTGAATATTTTAAATCTTTTCAAAAAGAATAACAAGAATTAAGTCTACTGAAAAATTGGAAAAGAAAAAAAAATGAAATAATTTTCTTAATATATATGTAAGCACTTCAATACTATTCAATAAAAATATATGATTATAAATAATTATTAAATTGTACTTTAATATGAAAATGGGCTAGAGCAAAATATGCTATTGTGTGTCATGGTATTTCCTGCCAGCTGCATTATATCTATCTATATATATATATTTTTCTACTTTATAGTAAACACACAAGAAGATACCTGCAGTTCAAAGTAAACAAGGATTGGAATACTTTATGGTGAATCAAATGAGGATCAAGATGTTTACCATTAAACACAACTATAGGAGACACCATTATATCTATCTATCCTTGCTAAGGAAAATGATTTACTAAGTGAAACTGCTTTCAAGAATAACTTGCCTAACTATCAACTACTACTACTTTTATTAGGATGATTTTTATGAATTTTGTTCCAATTACAATTTTTAATCAAAGAATCAATATTGTAATTTTTTTTTTTATTTATATTATCTGTTGTATTTTCACACTCAGATGCTGAAGCCTCATTTTTCAGAATTAGCAAAGAAGAAAAGAGGGGATTATTCACTTTGATATTTTTTATATTTTCATTATAAATAAAATTTAGGTAAAGCCACCTGCTTCACATCAGGTTATCCACATAAATATTGAAGTAAGACTATCTAAATTTATTTTCATAGGTTAAATTACAACATTTATACAGAATACATATTATATGTTTTATTTTGTGATTAACCGTGTACGTATATTTTCCAGTATGTTTGACTAATCAACTGGTATCTGTCTCTATCATATATATAAATTGGGGAAACTTGTTAAATAGATTAACATTTGTAAATATATATAATTTAGCTAGCCAGCATCTCAATTCCATTAAATAACTAAAGTTTATTTTTCTATATAATTATGATTTGTAGAGAATGATTGACATAGGCTTTCTACCATGGGGTATAAGGGTTGGATCTAGAGGATAATTAATTAGTAAGATGGTAGAGGTTCACTTGTGACACATGTACATATGATGATTATTATATATTTTTTTGTTTTTTTTATTATCATTACTATTGTTGTTATACTTGATATCTATTATTGTTAATAAATGTTTGAGAGTTTGTATTATTCCTTCTCTGGTTTATTGAGTTGTCCTGACATTCCACAGTTTATAAATAATTATACATGCATACACATCTATTTTTCTTGTTATATAAAAGCTTGAAAATAAAACAAATATAATAAATGCTAGTTGTATCCTATATATAGGTGCAGGTGTTGCTATGTGTATCTGTTCATACCTGCTAAAGGAGTTAAAAGCAATATTCTCTCTGGGTTTGAATATTAGGGCATAATTTATTATTATTAAATAGGGATAGAGTTAATCAATTAAAGGGTATGCAATCATTGGTTAAGCATTCCATCAGGTTCTCATTAGCACTTTATCAGATGACCCACAGTCTGAACATAGTTGGATGCAACTTTTTTCCCTTCTAAGCCTGGTAGGTCTCTGCAGATTGTTTCATTAGGGGTAATAAATTAGAGCATATTAACTTATCTCCACACCATATTGCTACATCTGCATAGTAGTACAGTCTGCAAGTTAGTTGACCATCCACTACATCTGGTGTTTGCAGTGTTTGGGATTAGTTGTAATCATTCCATCTGTTATATCTGGTGTCATCAACTTTTGGGGCTAGTGGTCATCGTTCCGTCCATTATAATGATGATAATGCTTTTACTGAGGTCCATTTCCTGAGGGATTTTTTTTATTGGCTATTCTGTTACTATTGTTTTTCCTTTCTATTTGACCGTTAATTATAAATTTTGAGATGCCCAAGGGCTAGTTTACTTAAGACTAATTAAAAATAATCATTTCCAATTTACACAATAGCAGTAATAAATTTTTTTTACATTCTTAAAGATATATTTTTATCTTTACTATCTTTAAGTTTTTTTTCTTAAAATTTAGTTTTAAAACTTTTTTTTTTTTTAATAAAGTTTTCTTTTAATAATTTTTCATCTGTGCGATTTTATATATATATGAGTTTAGATGACTTAATTTTCAATTTTTAAAACAAATTTTTATTTGCAAACTTTTTACTTTTAATTTCTAATTTTATTTATAGAATAATGTAACAGCATGTGTGCCTGTTACAATATATATATATCTAAATTATTAATCAATGTCTGTATTCCAATTATAATAAAATATATATAATATTCAAAACAATACAATAATTAATACAGTAAAAAATATTTTAAAAACAAATATATAATAGAAGTACTTTCAACTATCTATGTAGTCGTTATCAACTAGATTCAAATTGTATTACAAAAACCGTTACAAATGTAAACAAAAAGTAATACGTCATACATCAATTTTCCCACAATTCATTAATTTTTATATTGGCAGCCTGTCTATTTACCAAATGTTGCTTTTCACTTTTTATTAACATAGCTTCTTTAATTTTGCGTTTATTATTATTTCTTTCAATACACAAAATCTTAATTTTATTAACATGTAATTATGGTTTTGATTTTAATAAAATTAAGATTTTGTGTATTGAAAGAAATAATAATAAACATAAAATTAAAGAAGCTATGTTAATAAAAAGTGAAAAGCAACATTTGGTAAATAGACAGGCTGCCAATATAAAAATTAATGAATTGTGGGAAAATTGATGTATGACGTATTACTTTTTGTTTACATTTGTAACGGTTTTTGTAATACAATTTGAATCTAGTTGATAACGACTACATAGATAGTTGAAAGTACTTCTATTATATATTTGTTTTTAAAATATTTTTTACTGTATTAATTATTGTATTGTTTTGAATAATTATATATATATATATATTATAATTGAAATAATAAATTTAAAATGGAACAAATAAACAATACTTTATGCCAATTTAAAAAAAGTTATAATAATTTAAAGGAAATGAAGATTAATAGTAAACAATGGATATCTATTCCATTTATTTCAAATTCACAAGTGAAATTTTTTACGGATTTATATAAGAATGTGTTTAATGTTTCATTCTATGTTCCAAACAATATTAATAAATTAGTCAATAATTCTAAGGATGTCATACCTGTCAAGCAGAAAAGTAATGTCATATATCAAATTTTTTGTGATTGTATGCTATCATATATAGGTGAATCTAGGTGTAGTATTGAGAAAAGATTAAAGGAGCATGAATTGTTATATAAGCGTGTAAAAAGTAAAAATAATGGTGATTTAATATCTCCTTCAGTTTTGTTTGATCATGAAAAAACATGTAAATATAAATTTAAATTTGATTTTGATAATGTGAAAATTCTTCATAAAGAGAGAAACCATAGTAAAAGAAAAATTAAAGAGGCAATTTTTATAAACAGGAATAAAATGCATTTAATAAATCGACAAGCTGCTAACATTAAAATATGAGATTCGTGGAATTTGAATTGATGACGTTTGCTTCCACTTTTGTTTTTTTAATTTAATGGCAGTTGAGGCAGGTTTAAGAAATTAACCAAAAGTACTTCTGTGGATTTAAGGATTGTTTGTAATAGTTTGTAAGCCATTAAATTTATTATTTTGATTATAATTACAATTTTGTTTTTAATTAATGGACATTTTATTTATTTTACATATATATAATATTCTAGGTTAATGAAGCTCAGAAGTTATTTTCACATGAAGATTCATATACACCATTACTTATTAAACTGGCTCCTGATCTGAGTTCTGAAGATTTAAAAGAAATAGCTTTTGTTATCATGAACAAAAAGGTATTTTTTAATAAAAGTTTGGAGATTTTAAATTTCTTATAGTTGAAGTAAATAATTATTGGTTTATTATTTTAGTATCACGTTGATGGGATTGTTGTTAGTAATACTACTATATTAAGGCCTTCTGAATTAGAAGATTCAAAGAAAATAGAAATTGGAGGATTAAGTGGAAAACCTTTGAAGCAATTATCTTTAAAGTGCCTTAAAGAAATATATAACTTAACAAAAGGTAAAATCTAGTCAAGAAAATTCATGTCATTAATTTATGAAAAAAAGGTTAACTATATGTAACATTTAGGCACATTCAATAACATCCAATAAAATAATTAATAGTAATGGTAAATTCTAAACAAATTTTTTATCATGTTTTTAGCCTATATTTCAACCACCATTTTTATCTAAATGTGCTTAATTTACTGACTTAGCTAAATATGGCTTTTGAAATATAAACAAAGTATTAATCCACCAAACATAACCTGACCACTGTTTCGTATGTTTACAGAAGCTGTTAATACAATAGCAAACTTTATACAATTGTCATCAGTGAAAGCCATCATAATCAATGGTTTTTTGCTTCCATAGATTTCTATGGCTTGCACTGGGTGGCACTATTGTATGGAGATTGCTACTGTTTTAAACTGAAACAATATTACAAAAAAATGCATTTGTTTGAAATTTACCAATATTAATTATTTTATCATATATATATTGTAATAGTATAGAAGGTAGGTAATGACATGGGAAGATTGGAAATCATCCTCAGTAAATAAATAATGATATAAAAGGAATAAACAATGCCAATCAAACAGGAGTATGAGAGTCAGCATCAGAATAAAACTAAGAATATAAGTAATAATACTGATAATAAGTTATAAACTACAAAGCCAATCAAACATGAGTATGAGAGTCAGCATCAGAATAAAACTAAGAATATAAGTAATAATACTGATAATAAGTTGTAAACTACAAATTAATACTAATATCAGCAATTATACTAATAATCAGATCCACAATAAACAATCAAAACTCAAAGCAGAATATAGCCACTGCCAAACTGAGAGCAGAATATAACACAATTATTTGGATATTCATAACGTAAGTGTATACTCTAGCCATATAGTAGCCTTAGTATACAGGCAAACTGTAACTTAATTTTTAATAAAAACAATGTAGTAAATGGATTCTAAAGATGATACCTTTCTACCATCCAGAGTAATTATCTAGATGTTGAAATATCAACAAATTCATACATTCATATAACTAACCATTATGCTCTCTAGAACTAGATCAAAATCAGAAGACTAGGAATAGAAATTATGAACAAGAGATAAATATAACAGCTTATTCTTTTTTATTTTAAAGTAAATTGTATAGAATAATTAAAAAATATCTAAAACACTAGGTTATAATGAAATCAAATCACATATACTGCCAGTTCATAGAACAGATAGCTGGAGGAAAGACATTAGCACAAATATTTTTTAACAAATACACTATCTGATTAATAATTAAAAAAATGGCATGATAATATATTAATTCAAATACCTTTTATCAAAAAAAAATTTTTTTCATTCATTAATTTAATTAACTTAATTCATTAAATTATTTCCTGTTAAAATTGGAAAATAACTTTTTCATAATCTGATAATCTTTAAATCGGCTAAAAAAACTTTTGTTAAATATTGGAGGGAAAATCAAATGAATAAAAAGAAAAGTATATATCAAAAGAAAATTAAGAAATTTAATAAAAATTAAATTGTCTAAAAACTATATTTTGAAGGAAAAATCAAATGAATTAAAAAAAAAAGAAGAAAAAAATTGTTTCAATTAAAAAAAAATATTAAGAAAATTATTAATTAATATCAATTGCTACTGAATTTAAAAATTCCTTTATGAATTTAAATGTTAATGTGCACATTAAAGAAAATACCTTTAACTATGGTTTTTTTTTTTTTAGTCCTTTGATACTTTTCCATGTGGGTCTTCTTGAAGACTTCTCAATTCCAGGCAAATCTACAGTTAATTTTTTCAATTTTTTTCATTAGAATATTTTCAGGTTTTACAAGCTAAATTTATCTATTTTACAATTTCATAATTTGCCAGGACTTCTATACACATAAAGATAAAGACACTCATGCTTTTGGGTGGAGATAAGGTTTGTTGCAGATTACTTCAGGGGTTATCTTCTCTTTTACATTTTTTTCCAGGGAAGCAAGATGCATGGAGGTAGATAGTGTTTTCCTTTTAGCTAAACTTAACACATGGTTGTCTTCATTTTAGAAATTTTTTACAGCTAAACTCTACACAGCTAAATTTTCTTACTGTCTTTTTCAACAGCTTGAGCAGGAATGACTCTTTCTCAACAACTTGATTAAGACTTACTGTTTTCTTCAGCAGCTTGATTTAGAATTCTCCTATTGTTTTCTTCAGCAGTTTAGTTAAGACTTACTATCATCTTCAACACCTTGATTAAGAATTTTCCTAGTTTTCTTCAACAGCTTGGTTAAAACTGATTTTTGTTTACAAAAAACAAATTAATGATTTACCAACACTTCTGTTTTTGGACAAACCTATCTCCCACCAATTACAATCCTGTCTCCTTTAAAACAATTTACTGCTGACCAATTGAGTCCATTTTTACAAAAAACGTTTAGATATTTCTCTCATTTTTTATTAATTAAAAAAATTCCAGTCATAGTTTTGAAATTTCTTTTTAATTAGTTTTTTTTTTGTCAAAAGAAAAATAAGGTAATCAGATTAATTACACTCATTTGATAAACAGTGTTTATTGCATTAAACAGAGATAAAGAAAACAAAACTAATTACTTATCACAAAATTTAAGAAAAATGTTTATTTTTTTTCTCTTTTCTTTTAAAACTATTTATCTCTCTTAGAAGTTTGAATTAAAATTGATGAAGTAATTTACTGAAGAGAAAAATTTCTTCTCTTAATACATTTTCAAATTAAAACTAGTAAATAGATAAAATTATTGGAGAGAGAACAAAAGAAATTATCTGAATTTCTATTTTTATCTTTTATAAACATTTACAAATTATAATACATTTTAAATATTTACATTATGTTTAAAATAATATTTGAAAATTCTATTATCTTGAGATGAAGAAAATATTTCAATAAATACTTATTATTATTAAAAAAACATATAGAAAAATTAAATATTATTTCCCCATTAATTAAACAATTCTAAATTTAAGAAGCTTGTAATAATGTTATGGCAGAGTTGGTCACTGCCCACAACATTAAAATATACAAATGTACAATAGCATTAAATAAAAAATAGAATATCATGAATGCCTATGCCACTTTTTTGAAAGATATGATTGGCTATAAGTCAGTCTGCTAGAGTATAAATAATATTTCTCGTTTTCTCTGTATTATATTAAGATAGTATGCTACAGTTTTTGCATCCCAAGAATAGAACTCTCATTTAAATCAATCATGAAATGAATTAGTTAATTAAAAGTAGTTTTATTTATTCTTTTCCAAAATTATCTATTGTAAATTTGAGTCATCAATGAACTTTATCAGAAGTCCAGTAGCCAGTAACTAGCAAGGGATTTCAAGAGGGTATTAATTATCTAGATGCTCATTGATTACTTAAATAGATAGTAAATAATTCTTAAATAAAATAAATAAACTAAATTACGTATAATGATATCTAAAAATTTATGAGACTAGTGAATAGAATGAGATGATAATAACTATGGAAGGCTTATATTGAGACTATTCTTCAAAGATGATCTAGGCAATTGTGTAAAAAAAAATATTTCATTGTCAGTTAGAGTCAGACTGCTAAAACTATTTGTTAGTCATTATATGATTTTGCTGGGAGGATGTCAATTATAATAATATTTTAATTGATTTTTTTTTTTCTTCAGTATATTAATAAAGCACACTGAATTTAAGTATTTTATAACTAAAATGCTATTGCAATATTTTTCTTACTGCTTCTTGCTTTCTTTCATTGGGTAGATGATGTAATAAAACTGGAATTTTATTTGAAGATTACATGGAAATGTTTCATTTAAAATCTTTTCACTTAAAAGCTGAACTGCTCAAGGTATTGTAATGCCTTATTGTTTAAAATACAGCTTGTTTACGTAAATGAGGAATATTACTAAAAAAATAAAATTGATAGCAACCAATCAACACTAAATGCATTTCTTCTTAATTAGTATCTTTGGGAATCTAATGTTAATGCTGTTATAATAATTGTGATATTAATTTTTTTTTCTTATCATCATTATTTTTACTTACATAGGTCTTTTAATAAACCTTCTTTAAACAATTCTATTATATGGTTTATTTTTTATATACTCACAGCTGACCTTTTCTTAATATTATGAATCAGCTTCTTTTTTTTCCTAATTGTTTCTTGTCATATTTCTGTTATAATTATTTCAGCTTTTTTTTCATTTAAAATTTTCTTATTAAACAATATTACGAATCTTATTTTTCAAAATTTTTTTGTATGTTCTCTGAATCTGTGTTTGTTAAACTTTCATTCTTTTTTCCTTAACTTTTTTTATTTGTTCAAGTTTTTACTTCATACAAAGATGTAACCAAAAAAGTACATCTTATTGCTAAATGTAAATCAATTGGCTACAGAACAAACTTTTATCATTATAAAAAATCTGTTTAGTCATTGCAATTCTTATTAATTTTTTTATATCTATTGTAAGACATTAGTCAATTACTTTTCCTAACATTTTAAATCACTATATTTAAACAGTTTCTTTTAATTCTTTATTATTATTTTTTCATCTATTTGCATAATATTATTTTTTACTAGCATTTATTTTCATTTCAAACTTGCTATAATTATATTTTATCAATCCTTTAATAACCCCATTCTTATTATTTGCAACTACTGCTATATTCATATATCTTCAATTTCTAATTAATATTGAATTGGAATAATTTGTGAATGAGTTAGACACCTTAGATTATTTCATTTGTTTATTTGTAAGGGTGTGTGCTTTTAGGTACATTTTTCTGCTGATCACCTTTATCAATTTGGTGCTGATATAGTATGCACTTGATGCTATTTTAAATTTTATAACTCACCCAAAATCTTCACTGACACAAAAACGCAAATTTCATCATTAATTAAAAAATCAAAATGTAAAGTTTGCAATTGTCATCGAGTATTTAAGAATCAAAATCCTAATTTTGATCAATATTTAACATTTAATAAAAAATCAAAATCAAATAATGTGAGTAAATACTTTGCATTAACATATGTTATCACAATTTACATAAATCTTACAAAAATCAAAATGCAATTTACATTTGTTATCAGTCTATAAAAGAAATCAAAAGGCAATTTACATTCTCTACTGTTAAAAAAAATAAAAAACCTAATTTACCTACTTTTTATTAATATGCCAAAAGATTACAACTTATAAAATACAAAATATAGCATATTATTTTTACAAATAATAGGATTTTAGTTTTTTTTTTTTTATCAGAAATTCTTTGATCGCTACTGCTGATCACTTGAAGGTTTTTTTTACTTTTTTTAAAAGTAATATAAACTCCATAATCTTATTAATATTGTTTTTAGTAGTTAGCTAATATATATTTAAGTGGTATATGCACTTATGTTTGACCGAAAACTAGTTTAAGATTTTTTTTTTTCAATACTTTGTTTCTTAACTAGAAGATAAAGAACGTGGATTAATTTAAATTGGCTAAATGATTACAAATACATTAGATTTGAAAATAAAGTACAATTGTTATAATATGACCTTCATGATTAGTATCCTTGTTGATAATTGATGTCATATATTGCTTGAATGTGTCAGCGGGGATTTTGGGTGAGTTATAAAATTCAAAATGACATTGAACTCATACTATATGCACCCATTATTCATTAGTCATTAAAGATTATTTTTATTTTTTAATATTGAAATATAGAAATGATATTGCTTTTTTATTTTATTGGGATCATATTTTTTTCTTTATTATTTATATTTTTTAAAACATAGTAATACATAATTACATATGTCTATTGAAGAGTTTTGTGATAAAATGGATAATACATTCATAGCAGATGGTGTGACTCTAAGTTATACTATAGTCATTACTTTGAATTCAAGGTTGGATTGAGTAAAACTTTGAATTTTTTTCCAAATTTCAATCTGGCTTAGGATTTTTTTTTCAGATAGCTAGCCCAACTTTGACACTAATGCCTTTTTTTTTACTGTTCTATGAAAAAAATGAGGGAAAAAATCTTTGTCTTGCTATGGGCTATTTGAAAACTGTTTTATGTACTGTATAGGTAAAAGTAAATCACTCATATTCTGATCTTATTTCAGATTTTTCTTTTTTTATTTTATTCGTCCCCCTCCTCTTCAGTCAATTTAGAATACCTAGTACACATTAATTAACCTAATTCATTAATTAGTTGAAATAGTTACTGATTAGCTTAGATAATCCCTAAGATTTCTTGTAACCTGAAAAATTACTTAATTGTACCTGATTTGGATTCAAATGCCAGTGTATGAATATGGCTGGCAAATGTATGAACAACTTTGAATGAAGTCTTTCAATATAATGTTTATTATCTTGGGTTTTTTTTTTTCCATCTAATGAATTGCAAAAACTTTTCAAATAGTATGAAACAAGACTAACTAATTTTAGTCTATCTTTTTTTTCTGGAAACTAATTCTTAAGTTCACCTTTGTCATTTAATTAGTAGAGTTTTTATTTATTTACTTGGATTTTATTATGATTAAATTAACTTAATACTTTGATTACCATTTTTTTTGCAAATTTTAAGTATATAAAAGCATCCATCCATAAATTGTTTTGAGAATAAAATTAACAATTTTAATTTCTTGGAATTAAAACAATATTCTTATGATATACTGACATTTTCCTTTATTTGTATTTGTAATTCAAATTTGCATATGTTTATTTGTCTGCATAATGAGGTGGTTTCTTTCTACTTTGTAATCGAAAGCTGTGCGCACTTTTGGTAAGTTCACCATAATAATAACTTTCTTAAATGAATTATTATTGCTGCTTTATTTATACTGCAATGTGCTTATGTATATATTTTATTTAAATTAATCCATTTAAATATTCCATTTGTTAGATTATTGAAAGTTTTCTCTTTTTATTTATTACATTTCTATGGTTGGCAACAAACCACATATTCTTGACCTTTTTTTTTCTGTTATTACACTCCATACACACTAGATTGATTAGTCTGTGGCTCAAAACTATGACCAAATATGTTTTTCATGGTCCCAAAAATGGATTTATGTCCCAGATTGTTTTTAACACTCCTATATATGTATTTGTGTTGTACTAGTCTAATTGAGATGTTAGCTCCAAATTTCCCTTACAACTGTGCAACTGGGATGTGGCTTGTATACTATCTGTGGTGCATTCACCTTTTGTAATTTGTCTTTTGTGTTATTAATCAACCTATTAAGATTAGGGGGAGTATGGAAAGCTTCGCTGGAAGTGTACTCAAACTTTAGATTATAAAATACAAAGAATTAAATAAACAAATGTATGCAAATTTGTATTCTTATGACAGCTTAATAATTGACATCCATGTAGATAAAATAATAGATTTGAAAGTGAACACTTCTTGTATTAATTACAAACTAAAAAAAAAAAATTCAGTTTCATCGTATTAATGAAAATAATTTGATTATTATGTTGCTTTGATTTTTTTACTGTTATCATAATTTTTTTTTTTTTTTGTATTTCTAGATCTGGGATTTGAAATTATTAGTCCTTAAACAATCTACTTCTAATTGACTTTTATTCTTAAGTGAAGAGACTTCCAGATTTCATTTTTTTATTCTATGCATAGTAGGTTGTTTTAAGGCATGATAAACAATTGATATACTAAACTTATCCTGAAATCTGTTGTATATTGTAGACCTTTTTTTCTAATATATTTGTTCCTTAATTTAATAATTTTTAAATTATATATATGATATGTTTTTTCTCAAATGGGTAGATGTAACAGTCAAGGCAGGTATTATTTCCAAGTGTTTGATGTATTTAATCATTGTTAATGGTACTTTGTTGCTGCTTGCGATACTGATTTTATAATTTATCTTTATATCTCATATTTAGATTACTATAATATTATTGGGGGTGAATTTATATATTATAAAAGATGCAGAGTGTATAATTTAATATTTGTGACAATAAATCTAGTATCGTTTTATTGTGTTAACTTCCTATTCATGGTTATTGAAATTATAACAACTTAAAGTTGAATTTTTATAATTTTGTTAACCATGAATAAGACACTGATGTATTTGTTTAATTATATATTCTGTTATAGTGTCTTTTATATTACACATAATATGGCAGATTTTAGTATATTACATATATATGTATAAATAAATAAAAGGTTGCCTTGATAGCAGATTGAAGATTTTTGTTATTTATGGGCTGCTTTCATGTGATTTACATATATATTTATATATATATATATTATAGGACAAATTCCTATTGTAGGAGTTGGAGGTATTAGTAATGGAAAAGATGCTTATGAACGAATACGTGCAGGTGCATCATTAATACAGATTTACACAGCTTTAATCTATGAAGGACCATTAGTTGTTGAAAAAATTAATAAAGAATTAGAAGAACTTTTAAAGTAAGTTAAAGCATAGCATATATAAGTATGTATAATGTATCTATTGATACATGTGTTGATATTTCAAAAGAATAGAAGATAAGCAGTCAAATACTGTGTCCTCCCAAAGAAAAAAAAGAGTTTAGTATAAACAAATAGTGAATTTTAATCATAAGAAGCTACAAGTTTTTGAACCAACTGCAATAATACTTAATTATTTTAATATAATGAAAAGAATGTTGTTAATAGCTGAACAAAATTTGGCATTGAAAGAATCCATAGTGAAATTATTGAATGCAAAGTTTGAAGACAATCATTGCAATATTTTGTATGATATGTATGGTGCAATATTATTCTTTAATCTAGTAAAATACTTTTAAAATATCATAACTGCTATTATAGAAACTTATTTAGATATATCTGCAATCTATCTTCATTTGTTGTTATAAAACATTTTGTGGATTATTAAAATGTTTTATAAGTTAGTTTTAATATCATTCACATTATTTTGTACTTATATTTGTATAAGTTGTGAAATTCACCTCTTGATAATTATTTATGGTTTCTAATTAAAGCAATATAGTAATATGGATAATATTTCTGTAGTGAAAATTACACTAGAGAAATATTCATTAAGTGGATAATCTCTATCCTAATGGATGACTGATAAAAATTATTAATATCACTTTATTATCAATGATGATGGTTTTTATTGATTGCCAACCTCTTAACATAATTTATTCTAAAATCTAAATTTTAAGGCTACATCATAAACTTTAATGAGATTTTATGTCATTATAATGGGCAAGATTTATTTTGTCCCATATTTCTTACTTAATTCTTGGCTAGGTTTTTTGTCTATTCTTAAATAAGAGATTAAAACAGTGCTGATTCATGTTTGTGATTTGCATATTATGGTGTTTTGAATATTGAGGAACACTACTTTTAAATAGTAAAATATGAAACTTTATGCAAATATATTCATATGTATGTTAATTTTTTTCATTTTTAAAAATTCAGATTTGTTTTTTTTTTTAAAGCATTCATGATTTTTATAACCTTATGCTCCACAAAGTAGGTAGTAAAAATAATAGAAAATACCAATAGTGATATGCCATTTTAATCACTTTGTCATGAATACAGAACAAAAAAAAAATACTTAAATGAAATATAAGCATGAGCATTAACGTGAGAATGTAAAGTTGAAATTATTAAAGACAATAATGTATATAAACATACTATTAATAAATAACTATTATTGAATTATTATAAATAACCAGTTTGAACAGATGCTTACATGCCATACAATGAAGAATATTTTTTCCAGTTCCAGTAATTCTGCTATCAGAACCAGAAATCATAAAATTCAGAATAAACAATATAGATCATTAGTAAAATGACCAACTCTCAAGTGAAAAAATGAGAAATTTAAAAAATGAAATTTTGTCCAATTGGATTCTGGATGTTTGATGCTTGAAAATTAATTGATCTCCTTAGCAATGACTATAGTTAAAATAATTATCATTGATAAGATTCTATTCAGTGGACTCGAAAGTTTTATTTATATATTCTTTAAGTAGTCATTAAGAACAAACAATATTGCATTAGCAGTCATATAAAGCAAAAATCCAATTTTATCTTTATAACAATACGCACTATGAATGCACTGCATGATG
This sequence comes from Epiperipatus broadwayi, assembly GCA_028023455.1. NCBI lineage: Eukaryota > Metazoa > Onychophora > Udeonychophora > Euonychophora > Peripatidae > Epiperipatus > Epiperipatus broadwayi. Next base: position 2,477,738 of record JAQFVV010000080.1, on the reverse strand, counting down.
CAGACTTGAAAGGGGTTAAAAGTATGCTCTTCATATTTATTCTAAGTAGTACTATAAAATTTAAAATGCTGCTTGTTTGAAAGTAAGTAAAAGCTGGTAATTAAACAGACAGTTTGAATATAGATTTTTAGAATTAAAAGTGTATATATTAAAAATTCTCTGCCTTCCAATTTGATGCTAAACTATTGACTTCTTAGAAAAAATAATTGACATAAACAATAAATGAATTGTAGCTAGATTGTCAATATAAAAGCTTTCCTCACATTTATGGATTCCCCATTTTCATTTTGAAAAAAATATTAAATAAAAAAATAGAAATTTGTATGTTGGAATCATAAAATTCTTGCATATATTTATCTGTAAGAGCACTGTCATGAATCCTCCTCTCACTTAGCTTTACTTCACCATTCAATGAGTATTCAGTCATGTGGTTGTTGCTGTTTTTCAATTTATTATTGTATTGTCTTTTTAATAACTGTATTATTTTTTTTATCTATTTTTGTTGATATCTTAATGGGTACATATTTTAGATTAAATTATATTGTAGGTGTATGTGCATATGTTAAACAAATATATTATATCCTTGCTAAAACAACCTGACCTAAAGACTCTGGCTAACTATCGATAAATATAATCAATTATAATCAAGTTATATAAACAATGACTGTTAAAGATAAGTACTATTATAACTAGTTCAAACTACACTTCTAATGTATAATATCTAACCAAATTAATATTTCATAATAATTAAATATAATAAATTAACCAAATTAAAATATAATAATAATTATAACAATAATAAATAATTAGGGTTCATATTAAATACTCATCTCATGTATTATACTACCAATTTAAATTACAATTATCTTATTATTTACAATTAAAATATGGTTCGATTAAAATACTAATAAAATTATGAATCTCTTCACATGAGACATCCAGCAAGATACAATGGCTTAGGATATATCCTGAAAAATATATTCTCAATGACATAAGAATATTATTACCCCTACTTAATTTATAAAACAAACTACCTTGTAATATTCTCATGTCTTAAAACAGGCATAGAATAATCCTAATTTAATAACTTATGCAATTTATTATGAAAACAATAAATCAATTGCTATTCTTATATAAAAATAATATTAAAATCTAACATTAACTAAAATTCTAACTATCATCATTTCATACAACTCTATAATCATTTAAGATCTCAAGTTCATTTCCAATAATAATCATAAACAAATTAATACACTGTAGTTAAATATAATGAGGGATTTTACATATAATTAACTACCCTCACAAAACATCCACAAATAACTAAAATACTTTAACAATTCTTAAAAAATCATACATCTGTTTAACCCTTAATACTTTTTAATAAAACTTAAGTAAAATCATAAATTTGTATAAAAAACATCATATAATCTTTCATTTCTTATGTGGCATTCATAGAAAATATATTCTTAATATAATTGCAATATATGATATTTAAAATTGGCATTGGATAATTTTAACTAATCACCAATAATGAAATCTTCTATAATCATAATAATTATAATAATATACTTTTATTAATCATGTGCAAACAAATAATGTTCCAAATAATCTTTGCAAATCATGTGTGTACATACGAAGATTCAAAGAAAAACACACTTGGACAATTCAAACTCTCAAGACGATATTTTAAAAAACATTAACAAACTTTATTATAATTTAACAATACTATGTTCATAACACTATAAATTTATAAACTTAAACTATTTACAATAGAAAATAACATTAAAAAAAAAATAAATTAAAATATTTACATATGAAAAATATGATAATATAAACAAACAAAATAATCTTCATTCCGACTATTTACGGTGGAAAAATAAAACTATACAGTACGTTATAATAGTAATCTATTATTTTTAACATTAATACAACAACATTCTATTGTCACTATGATAATAGACAATGACAATAAATAAGATCCAATTAATCAAATGAAACAAAAAATATTAATAATTAATTTCTCAATTCACACTGTCTAGACTGATCGAAAAACACTATTTGTACTTTTTCTATCTAGTAATCTCATTGGTTAATCCTAATTTACATATAAATTAAATATTGTCATTACAAAATAATTTTTTAAACTATGACTCATCATTTTAAATATTATATTGAATTTATTTATCATTTTTCTATAACATTAAATACCCTTTAATAACTTTAAAAATATTAATTTTTAAAGTAAAATATTATTTAAACAGTACAATAAATTTAATTGTCACTTTCAAATAAAATTTACAAGTATTAATTTGCAACATTTAATGTTGCCTAATTTTTATTAACAAGAAAACAAATCAATATTTCTGTCTACAAACATGAAAGCTCACATACTAACACAAACACTTTTAAGACATGTGACACTTTAAGAACATTATTTGATTATTTATTATTTAAATAATAACTTAAATAAATAATTGTTTAAAATACATTATATACTTGTTTTCATATTTCAGTTAAATATAATAAACACTAATTCATTTTATCTTTTAAGTGATACATATAATATTGGTTTTATTATTTAAATTACATTAAAACAACTTTAAAATATTTAAAATCTCTTTGTAAACTTCCCATTCAGTGAGTTTAAATCTATTTTACTTATAAAATCACTATAAAATAGTATAAACCACTAAATTTAAAAATTTTTAAAACTGGCTATATTTTAAATTCTACTTAAAGTGATTATGATAAATACATGGGCACAGTATATATATATTTATTTTTATTCTTGATTTCAAATATTTAGAGAAGGCTTGAAACCAAATATAGTAATTAACAGAGATAACTATATATATATATAATATGATATACTTTTTGTGATATTACATCTATTTAAGTTTTACTTTCCTCATTACCACATATGTATATGAATATAATTATGCATGTTAAATCTAAACTTAATATCTGTTAGTTTAGTTTAATTTTTTTTTTATTCATACTCATTATTAAATTGCCATATCATTTACTAATTTATTTCAGATCTGATGGTTTTACTTGTGTAAGTGATGCTGTTGGCGCTGATTGTAAAAAATGAATATCTACCTGCCAATAATATTTATGTTTGTATGTTTAATTAATAGTAATAAATATTTTTATATTAAAATATTTGGATTTGTTTTGATTCTAATAGTTCACAAATGAATAATTTAAATTATTGAATTTGGTTCATTCATTGATGATTAAAACATAATTATGACATATCTGTCAGATTAAATCCACATATGGTAATAAGCATTTTAGAATGTAATGTCTTGATTTTTTTATATGTTTTTTTTAGATGCTAGATTTATTGAAAAATCTGATCTTTTTTGTGATTTTATGATTTTAGATATTTTTTTATGAAAATTTTTGAAATGGTAAATATGAGAATTCTAAATAATTGACAAAATTTTATTTCAAAATAAAATGACTTTTAAACAATTTAAAGTTTTTTGTTACTTAATATTTTGTATTTTTGATGTTTTGAAACAATTTTTTTTAATTGAAAGATATTAATTACTTTCCATCTGTACTTTGCTAAAATTTGGAAATTTTCATTTGTAAGAATTTTTAAAAAAGAAAAGCTGGTGGTCATGAAATAACAGTCAATTGCTGAAATTTATATATTCTTTTATAATTTGATGTAGGAGTGTGAAATGCTGTTGTTAAAGTGGTACATAATTATATAATTTGGAGAAGTGGAGTTTTATCTATGGAAATGACTATAGACTAAACTGCTCAGTTAGCTGATCTAATACAAATATTTATTATGTTTGATAACAAAATATTAGCTTGAGGAATACTAAAAGAGGACTAATGGAGTACTAAATAATAATAGATAAGCATTGAAATGATAACAGTCATTATGAAATGACTGTTATCATTTGATTTACTTGAAATTAATTTATAAATGATACTTTAGAATTTATAAGATATTTAAATTGATTATATCATAATTGTATTGACCAAATAATATTATGTTCAAAATTGATAAAAATATTATATTGATTGATAAAAAAAATAATCTGAAGAATTACAAATGACTTAATCTATTTAAGAATTTTGAATGAATTAAATACATATTAGAATAAAATGGAAAAAAAAAAAAAAATTTATGATTTATATGAAAATTTATAGTGCTATAATTAGTTAAATTAATAAAAAATGAAGAATAGTGAATGAGGTTTATTTTAGATATTAAATAGAAGACAAAATGTAAGATAATATTTGCTTATAATTTTTATTGGAAAATTAAATTTTATAAAATTACATATGTTCAGAAGGATATATTATGAATCTAGTAATATTCTTATTATTATTTTGATATGTATTTATTATTGTTCTCAGTTGTGTGCAAAATTTTATATGATTTTAAATATCTGAAGAGACTCACGAAGATTTATCAGGTACTAAACCTAGGATAATGTATTGCAAAATATAATATTGAAAGACTAAAGTTGTTTATTGAATGTTTGAGAGAAAAAAACTAAATGATCAGGATTTGAAGATTAATATTAATTTAAATCCTCTACATTAGACTGTGTTTGAACAAAAAAAATTTAAAGTAAAATATTGTATGTTTTAAATTAATTTGTGAAGACCTATATGATTGTAATATATTAAAATAAATACAATTGAAATTTTAAACTGGGGCCAAACTTTTAAACTCACATTCAATTACTAGTATTTTACTAATTTTTATTACGCTTTTCTTTTATATAATAAGTATTATATTTGTTTCATTGCAAAAGTCAAATATTTATATATATCTAGTAAAATTCTTACCTCCTAATAATAAATAAAATTCAGCAGCCCTCCTTATGAAATGGACACAAAATTTGAATAAAAGAACACATATAGGTAATTTCTTACCTATTTGCTGCAAAAGTGTTAAATATATTAAAATTCAGATTAATGTAAACAAAAAGCCCAAAACTAAATTAACTCAGATCTTAATAGCTAATAAATAAATATATTTCATGTTACATACTCAAAGCAAGATTAATCAATAATCATTTTAAGCTTTGAAAAACTTTCAAACACAACAATGTAAGACATAAATCAATTGCATAATGCTATCTGGATAATATCAGATCAAATTCAACAGCATTACTGGTGAAACAAATACAAAATAATATTGCTGAATTTTATCTGTTGATAGGAGTTAAGTGATTTTACTACATTTGAATTTTCAGTTAGGGTTATGCAATTGATTAGTATATATGTACAAGGTTAGTCTTATCATTAAATGAGAAAACAAAGAATGCTGGATATTATTTGTGACAGTAGCTATGTATGTTAATTCAGAGATTAAAATAAGTTTTTTACATACAGTATATGTTCCTGTTTCACATGTACCTGTGTTTATATATATATATATATATGTAAATATTTTGAACAGATAGAAATTTAGATTTTTATAGTAATTAAATTTTATTAGTTTTAAGAATGTATTATTATTGATTATAATGTGTCAATATTACTTTATTTTGTTATCATCCATCAGCTTTAAAGAATAGGAATTACCTCTTGATCTAGTTATATTAACTTCCATGAATTGCTACCGAATATCTATAAGGCTATATGCTTATGAAAATATGTGTAACAAGTGTGAATATGCTAGTATATTTAAAATAATCAAAACAAATGTATTCTTGATTTTAAAAAAAACATTGAGCAGGAAGATACACGGGAAATTAATTCTTTTAAATATTTAGAGAGTTAATTGGTGATGAATTTTGTATTAAAGATATTAGAGTAACTAAATCAGCTAACTTAACTTCTCACTTCACCACTACATACTTTCATGAAATATAACTATTTATATAAAATTTGGAAATCGATATTGGAATTATTCATATACAATGTGTCGCTTTGAAATTAAGTTTAAGAAAGAAGTTCAGTAAATGTTTTGTTTGGAATTTAACTTTGTACAAAACAGAAATGTGAATGAATGGATAAAGTGAGAAGAAAAATTAAAGATTTTCGATATAAAGATTAATAAAGAATGGAAAATGTATGATTAATAATGTTATCATTATTATAATTATTTTCAATTTATTATCAATCCACTGCAAGATGATTTCTAAATTTAATTTGCTTTTTTTGATGCATAGCCCCTCTTCTCATTGTACAAGAAAACTTTATTTCATGTATTCATCCCATGTATGATCTCTAGATTATTTACAATTTCTTGGATCCAGTTTAATCTTCATCTATTATCATCTCTTCTAGAAATATGTTCAGTATAGCTATATTCCAATCTTAATTTTTCAATGACATCTATTTGTTCTCTTATCCAGATATTTCATTTTCAACTCTTTTTATTACTCCCACATACCATCATACTTGACTGAATGACCTGATTTCTCTACATTGCTTTTCCATTAAGTGATAAGTATCAAATCCATAAGTAAAATCTGGTAAAGGACATATTAAAATTTTTCTTTTCAAACATATAAACATATTTCTTTTTAATGTTATATTATTTTTAAACAAAAGTACTCCATCCAAGTTTAATTCTATGATTAATTTCATCCATTATGTTTCCATCTGTATTGTTAGCTATTAAATTATGGTTATTCTTATTTTTTCTGAGAAAATCAATTGAATATTATTTTAGTTTTTTTTAGAATTTATCTTTAGTTCTATCTTTTTATTTTCATCTGATATCTCTTGAAATATTTCTGAAGCATTATTTTTAAAAACAATCACATCAGCTGCAAAATCTGAATGATTTAAATAATTCTACACGGTTTATTTTTAAATACTTTTTATAAAACTAGTTAAAATTTTTGGTGATGTGGAAATACTTTGTCATATAGCCTATTAATGTTAATCTTCTTAGTATCCTCATGTAATCTGATCATTGTTGTGAGTATTTCTTATAAAACTGCTGTAAAAATTTTTGAAGTAATGGAATTTCCTTGTCGTACAACCTTATTAATGTTAATTTTTTTAGTATCACCATGTAATAAAATTAATGCTGTTGCATTTTGATAAATATTTTTCAGAGTGTGGCAGGTTTATATTTTGATGGTCCAAAGCTTTAATTACTACAAAAATGCTTATAGAATCAAAATCTTTGTTTCATAATTACCAATTCAAAATATATTCATTGATTTTTTTTATAACTTCTCTCTTAACTGAAATGGAATCTACTTTGCTAAAACTATTTTTAAATACAGTTTGTTTGTTTTTTTCTGGTTTAAGTCTAAATTTTATTGGAGACAAGTTGTAATTATTTTGATAATGATCTTGTATAGAAGTGATAAAATACTGATAAAACTATAATTTATAATTGCACTAAAAATAAAACGGTAATACATGGTCTGTTGATCCACACTGCATGATGGCGCTGTTTCTATGATAAAGCACATAAATATGCTGTTTACAAGGCCGCTCATAGATCTTACGGCCTGTAAACTGTTCAAACACTAAGATGTTGAAGTGCACTCTTACCTCAACATCTCTAGCATGTTGAACATTATTAGCGACAAGTATGTAACGCTCTCTATAGACATTACTCTTGAATATTGTACAGCATATGATATGAAGATTTCTGTAGATGTAATGACGAAAAGTATATTAGAACAGATTTTTTTTATTTTTTTGCTTAAATGTATTGTAATTTATGTGAGTTAGTAAAAATTGTAACGAATTCTCAAATGCCCCTATTTTCACTGTCAGGGGTTAGAATTTACTAAATGAAGAGTGTAAATCACGATTCGGCAAAGTTCACGATTAAGTTGTGCATTTTCCAATACTTTTCGAGATCAAAACAGTTCAATGGCAGACGACTGTTCGGCATTGTAGTTTTGAGATTTACCATCTACAGAAGCAGATGCGGTGGCCTTCCTTCAACCCCAAAAAAAATATTTTAACCACCCAAAAAAACTGTCTTTGTGGTAGTTTAATGAAATTAAGACATTGTCAAACAACTGAAATTGAATGTCAATCGCATCAATGTCGACGAAGGTGTCCCATTCGCTCATGGAACAGGCTTTAAGGGCTGCCGAATCGCTTTTTCGCAAGCGGTATGGCTAATTTATTATTAAAGCCGAGATCAGCTTACAGTGAAGCATATTAGAGCTGAATTGGAAAGGTGTCAAAATGCCCTAAGGAATATGATGACAGGTCTTAGAGAGGTCTGTCTAGGAAGTCTTGTTTCTCGATAAAAAAAAAAAAAAAGTTTTTTCAAAAACAATAAAAAAGACTTGGAAAAAAAAAAGTTTCTTAAAAAAAAAAAAAAGATCAGACAAAAAAAAATAAAAAAGACAATATTTTAAAAAGCCAAAAAAAACTTTTTTTTTATTTTTAAGAAATATACATCAAACCGTTTATAAAAACAAAACAAAACAACAACAACAAAAAAATAAAAATCATGCAAATCTAAAAATTAAAAATATAAATCAACAAAATTTAAAAACAGCCTGGTAATGTTATATCTATTTGTTTTTCAATAGCAACAGTGCCATAGAGCGGTATGGGTAATTAGACGATGTATTACCAATAAAACTATAATTTATAATATTTTTCTTCTATCACTTTTCTTAATTATCAATATTACTACAGCATTCTTTCAATCATCTTTACATCTTTTTCATTTAGACATTTACTATATAATTTTGCCTACAGTTTTTTTTTTACCTGCTTTTTTTAAAGATATCTATAATAATTTTATCTTTTCCTGGAGTTTTTCCTTTTTTTACAAATTTAACAGTATATCTTATCACTTCATTTAAAATGTTTGGTGAATTCAGAATATATAATAATTGTAAGAGTCATTTTGTTTCTTGCTCTTTATTACTATATAAATCTTTGTTGAACATTTCTATATATTTCATAAATTTTTCTTTTTATTGTTGAAACAACTTTCTCTTCAATATTAAGATGTATTATATTTTTGAAACTTTTTATTTTTTTATAGCTTTTCTTATCAATTCCCAGTTATAAAACTCCAAATATGTGATTCTTAATGAATCATTTAAAAATATTTTACATATTTTTTTCTTTTCTTTGTACATTGTCTTGTCTCAGATGAAAATTTACTTCTGAATTGCTAATTTTTTTTACCAGTTATCTTTGTTGTATTTCTTGGAGAATTAGTTAGCTTCTAATTGATCTTAAGTTCTAATTTAAATTCAGTAGAGTGTGTCCAAGGTTAAAAGTATCATCTGTCAATATTGTCTTAATTGTTTTTGTCTCTGGAGTTTTGCATCAACAGATATTTTATTAATCAGTGATCATTTCTTATGCTGAATCTATTAAAAGCATTTCAATCTTAAAATACATATTTTCTGAACAAATTAATGATATACAATTGGGTTTTTTCCCCCTGAAAACTCCCCATCGGTATTTATTTCTACCATCGTAAAGACATTTAGCCACAACGCTTTCATTTTTTAATGTTTTTCAAATTCTAATAACAAAGTCTGTTTGGTGTGATCAAAAACATTTTTTATGTCTGCATAAAAATTATTTTATCTTCACAATGACAACTTGCTTGGATCTATATCTGCATTACATGCAATTATAATATTTGTATACAAATAAAATGTATATATTGAATTTTAGACGTAATTAGAGGAGATTTGAACACAGACTTTCAAGCTCCTTTCAGCTGTCTGCCTCATCTTATATAGCCATACACATTACCTCTTGTGAAAAAAAAAAGATCCCCAATATACATATTTCATACTGAAACAGTATTCATCATTTGATCCAGATCATCATCTCCCACATATATATAATCAGTGCTCAGTTTATATTAAGATAGCAATTCTTCAAACTTTAATAGACTTCAATCTTCTCCACCTCCAATTCTTCAGCCATCCATATTAAAAAATCTGATGATGGAATTTTGAAAGCTCTTGTTGGCTTGATGTCAACAAGGGTAGGACAACAAGACTGGCATCAACAAGGGATTTCAGCATTCCATCATCAGATTTTCAATAATATGGACGGATGAAAAGTTGGAGGGTGGAGAAGATTGAAGTCTGTCCATTAAAGTTTGAAGATTTGTTATCTTAATATAGACAGTACTGATTATATATATATATATGGTAGATGATGATCTGGACCAACTGGTGAGTGTTGGTTCAGCACAAAGTATATATTTGGAATCAGTATCTTTTTCACATGTATGTGGTCATGTGTATCGGTTATATAAGATGGAGTGGAGAGCTGAAGGGAGCTTGAAAATCTGTGTTCAAATTTCCTCTAATTACATCTAAAGTTCAGTATATACATTACACTTCTATTCAAATATTACAGATTCAACCTGAATTCTGTCTATCCCTTTTCTGTGTATTTAAATGGACATATATATGAGGGGTCAGAGTGACAAAGTCAACATAGGTATGGCATCAACATGGACTTTGAGTATTCCATCATCAGATTTTCAATATCATGGATGGATGAAGAGTGGGAGGGTGGAGAAGTTTAAAGTCTGTCCATTAAAGTTTGAAGATTTGTTATCTTAATATAAACTGAGCATTGATTATATATGTGTGTGGTAGATAATTATCTGGTCCACCTGATGAGTGCTGGTTCATGAGATTATTTATCTTTCACATTATGTGGTCATGTGGATTAGTTATATAAGGTGGACATCTGAAGGGAGCTTGAAAGTATGTTCAAATACCCTCTAATTATATGCATTTGATAATTTTCCATTCAATAAATGACTAAATTTGTCACTGATATGCCATCAATCTCTACAATATTGTCCTTCCACTTATTATTTGTAAGGAATCTCTTAATTCTTCTGTAGACTTTTTAATAGTTTTGCTAATTTGCATAAAGTAACTTTTTATATACAAATTAGCCTTTTGCATTTTTCAATAATTGGTTTATTTTTCTGCATAATTAATTTATAATTTTAATGCGCAAATACGCGCACAACAACCGAGCTTCATCAGGATTAAATAACAATATATTATAAACTTAAAATAATTATAATATCTAAAGAATAATGCCCGAGCGCTTTCAAGAGAACTTAGCTCTCATAATCATGCACAAATTTATTGCCTCTATTCTCAAGACACATTGTAACAAAGCTATATCAAAAACGGAGTATTATAAACTATATCCTTCTGCCACTATTCTACCATGGATTTTTGCAAATGCAAAAATGCACAAACCCAATGTTCCTTTACGCTTAATGCTGGATTTTGGGGGTGCACATTATTTTAGCACAGCTAAATTAATAAATCGTTGGCTGATTGACAGTATTGGATTTGGAAGATATACTATCAAATCTTCATTTGAATTTGTAGCCAGGATTAAGGACAAAATTCTAAATCCAGAAACTAAAATTGCAGTGCTTGATGTCACTGAGTTATACGGATCAATTAATAGAAATAGGTCCATCGATATAGTAAAAGAAGAGCTTATGAACAACGACGTGGATCAAAAAAAGATAGCTTTCATAATTGATTTCTTAAAATGGCTTAACAACAACATTCAATAATCAATGTTACCAAATGAACGATGGATGGCCGATGGGATTACCCATGAGCGGTATCATCTCAAGTATTGTACTTAATTATTTTGAAAAAAGTATTATTCCTAAATACGAACAAACACTTAAGTTAATTGTATACACAAGATACGTTGATGACCTTTTCATCGCTGCTACTGAAGAAATTATAGATAAAATTAAACAGGACATACAAGACAGTACGCAGCTGAAGCTAAACACAGAAATGGAAGATCGTGAAGGGAAAACTAAATACTTGGATATGTATGTGCAAAGAGAGGATCAAAGACTAAATTATACAATGATTATAAAATCAATAGAAAAAAGAGGCAATATTCAACCTACTTCAAACACGCCTTCTATTCATAAATTAGCTGGTTTAACGTCTTTCTTGCATAGGAATGAGCAACTTTGCAGATTTGAATCGGACAAAAGGGCAAACTTAATCTTATATAGAAACGATTTATTAGATTTCGGCTTCAAGCATTACACAATTGATAGGAAGATTAGACAATTTTACAGTAAATTAAACAGCAATGTTATTAAGCAGCAGAAAAATAGAATTTTGTTACCATATATTGCAACTACCCATAGAAAGTTTTACTCAGTGTTTAATAAAGAATTTCAACTAAGCTTTCATACACCCCCTAATACAAATAGAATTATTAATAATACCAAAGACATTATAACACCCAACAACACCTCTCAGGCCGTATATAATATTTCATGTCCAGAAAATAACTGCATGGCATCATACTATGGGGAAACGAAAGCAACTCTTTCTACAAGACTATCCCAGCACAGATATTCTTACAATAAGGCCCAGGTAGACCCAAATTGCAACTCAATATTTGCAATACATCAGAAATCAGCTGGTCATGCATGTGAACCTAAAAATGCAAGAATAGTTTGCAGGGAAAGAAATGACATTAAGAGAAAAGTTAAAGAAGCATGTTTTATTGCTATTGATGATAAGGCTATGAATAGGAAAGATGCGTGTTACAAAATCTCTAAGAAATGGATCATTTAGAGCTGACACATTTATTTTCAACTAATTTACATATATCAGCATATTTTAGCATATACCAACACGCTATGCTTATTCTTTGTTGCCCATGATTATGAGAGCTAAGTTCTCTTGAAAGCGCTCGGGCATTATTCTTTAGATATTATAATTATTTTAAGTTTATAATATATTGTTATTTAATCCTGATGAAGCTCGGTTGTTGTGCGCGTATTTGCGCATTAAAATTATATATATGTATAGTAAGCACCTGAGTTTAATAATTTCTTTTTATAATTAATTTATGTTTTATTTCTGGAGTATTCTATCATTAACATTAAAAGCTTGTTCACTCACACCTTTATTTATAATAAGTTTTGCTAATTTGCATAAAGTAACTTTTTATATGCAAATTAGCCTTTTGCATTTTTCAATAATTGGTTTCTTTTTCTGCATAATTAATTTACGTTTTATTTCTGGAGTAGTCTATCATTAACATTAAAAGCTTGTTCACTCACATCTTTATTTATAATAAAATAAACTACAAATGTATGTGTACACAACATAGGCTTATTACTATATGTTATGCCAACAAATAAAAACTATAGATTATAAGTTGAAATAAAAATCATTAAATAAAGATGAAAATTATACTCAATAACTGCTAATATTTCCCATGGTTAAAGACTAAACAATGTCTTAATTATTCTCCTGAGAGCCTTATCAGGTGTACACAAAAAAGACTGATGTGGTCTGTTTAAGATCCCTATCCAGCTGTTTATACCTACAGAGGCTCTGTCTCGGGAATGACATCCCTTGTAGCAGAAAAATTGCTACAGCTTTTTCTCTGGGTCCTTTCTGCTGACACCCAGCTATGCAACAGCACATTCACACGAAGAGTAAGAAAAAACTTGCTGCTCTTTTAGCACACACTTTATACTTTTTCACAGTTTAATGTCCAGTATTAATTATTATCAAAGGTAATAACGATTTACATTAAGCTATTCCCTCCAGCAAGACATCTCAAATTTTCATCGAGCATTTATTTGCGTACGTGCATATTCCTTTCCTCTGCAATTAGTCCGAATATTTTTGGGGTACTTAATTTTTAGACCATACAAGCTGCCTGATGGTGCTTTACACTCTTTAATACTCATAAATATAACGTTATCTGACCAGCCTTTCTTTATTGTCTGATTTATGGTATTACAAAAAAAAAAAAAGTCTACATTAATTAGTCCCATTTCTTTATTGTCCGATGTCTGGTATTATATTTATATCAAAAAAAAAAGAATCTGCGTTAATTTATCTACTTATTTTTTATTGTAAATGAACAAGTTCTTTTTTGTTTTTGCTTTTAAAAACATGCTTTTATTTTAATGTTACCATGTCGGACTTTTTTGTCTTTATTGTCCAATTTCAGGTATGATTTTGAGATAAATTAAAAAAATAATAATACATGTATAAATTAATTGCTGTACTTTTTTTGGATTGAAAACAAAGTATAAATTTATATACTTATTTATTATTGGAAACTATTAAGTTCTTTTTTGTTTTGCTTTTAAAAACACGCTATTATTTTAAGATCCTTACTGTGCAAGACTTTTTTTTTATTGCGCAATTTCAGTGTCAGGAAGGAAGAATATGTCAGCGGATAGCGCTGGAATGTGTGGGGGACCAATGCATCATCCAAAAGATGCAATAGTAATGCAACTTCAGCCATTTGATTTGTCTCGTATGTGTTCTTATGCAAAGCCGAGTTTTTGCATGAGTTCTCTGCAATGGTGCTTGTCCCTACCCTTTTCCAATTTGTTAAAAATCTTGAAAGTTGTGTATGGAAGTGTGGAAAAGCATTTAAAATTCATTACTATGTAATAAGATCATTACTTGGAATGTACATTTCAAGAGTTATGGCCATTTGATTTCTAGATACCCTCACATGATACAATAGTGATCTGTGAAGTGTGCGGGTTTCCAGAGTTTCACAAAGCACATCAGTGGGCCATAAGATTGGTGTGCAATGACATCTAGGCCTGCTAGCAGCTAATATGGACAAAATTGTTCTAGAGGCTGTAAGTTTGGCCTCTTAAACTATCTGTTTTGGCACATAAAAAGTGCCTCGGACTGCTTGTATGGTCAAAAAAATAAGTACCATTTATTCTTTTGTTTGATTAGTTTTAAATAGTTCTAATGCTTTAATTTGAACAATACTATCCTTTTCTATATTTAAATCCATTAGGCTTTTCTTACATTATTTGCATTTCTTTTTATCTTACAGCAATCTTTTTTCATTGCTTTTAATTCTATTTACATTTCTATTTTTGTCTTTTTTTTCTGGAGTCATAAATCCCTAGTTTTATAACTTATGCAAAATATGGTTACTAAAGCAATATTTTTCTAAAATATAACACCTCCCCCCACTCCAGAAAATCCCCCACTTATTTTATTAAACATAATCTTGTAATCTATTTGGTTTATGCTTTTCACAAATAGTTCTGGGTGATTTTTTTTCTAACGGTAAACTTTCCAATTCTTTCTGTTCAGTAAATGTTTTCTCACTTTCTTTTTCTTCCAAAACTTCTATCATGGCATTATCATTTTTGTTTTCATGAAATCTGCCTTTGGATTGCCCATTTTGTTTTGACTTTCTAAATTCATCATTCCACTGTTATTTCTCACTCTCTAACATGGTTTTCATATCGTTTATACGTTACATCACTTTCATCCCTAACAATTACCATATGCTTTGACAAAATCTTTTCTACTACCTCTTTAATCCAAGTTTTCCTCAGCACATCACGAATTCATATTGTGGCTCCAATTTTGAACTTCAAGATATAATTACCTTGGCTCCCTCTTTTTCTCTCTAATTTTTCTTTCTGTACCAATGGTATTTTCATGGCCTTACAGCTAATAGACTTTGATTTTTCCACCAACTCAATATGGACAGTGTTTGCTGCCATTATCCCTAATTTGTTTGCAAATAATTCTGGAAATCTTTGCATTATCTCTTATCAGCTTGATGCATTGTTCACAGCATTTACATTAATAGTTATTCCTAACTTTTTAACCAGTCCCACCCTATTGATGGACTGATTTTCCTTTCATTATATATGTAGGTAGTTTTTTATTTTTATTTCTGTAATTTATAGGCACTATCACATAACCTATTCCTAGTTCATTTCTGCTTACATCTACAGCCTTGATGTCTCTTTAATTTATATGTTTTTATGTTCTTCCCTAAGGTATTTCTGTAGCTTCTCTGATATCAATGATACCCCAGACCTGCTATTAATTTCCATTTCTAACTTTTTATTACAGATTTCTAGCAATTTTGTCTGTTACAACTCCATTTGTTTTTATCTTTTGCTGCCATTGTTGACTCGCTTTTCTCTCACTTTCCCTACACATTTTTTTCCAAATGCTCTTTCGGCTTACAGTTATGGCGCCTTTCATTTCACAATTTGCACTCTTTTCATATGCCCAGATTTGCCACAGCTTGCTTGGGCTATTGCTTTTATCCCATTTCTTTTGATCAGTTTTTCCAACTGCAAATTTACTCTCCATTTTCAATTTTATTTTTTAAAAAATGCTGCTTGCTCTATTATCAGCTCAAGTCACTCGCTTCTTAATAGCTGACTCAAAATTTAAATCCATTTCTATTAGTAGATTTTGTCTAAGTCTATCATCTAACAGACCCCAAAATAACTGATCTAGTAATATCTCAGTCTAAAATCTCCATATAAGCAATCTTTTGCTAATTCTTTTAATGCCATGCTATACTGTTTTACCATTTTACCCTTAATTTGTTTTCTATTCCTTAAATACAACTTGGCTATATGTTTTGACTGTCTGGGGCTAAAATAGCCACTTAATTTTTTGACTATCTGTTCATATATGTTTCCTTTAGGGGTATCTCATAATACTTATTTATTATATCTTTTACCCTTCTTCCTGATAAACACATAAGCACCACTACCTTTCTCTTATTGACATTCCCATTGAGCAAGAAAAAATTCTCTGTGTAGTGTACAGTGGTCATTCCACAGCATAACTAACATCGAATTCAGCTATCACCGACTGTCCTAATGACATTTTTTCTAGCTTCAAAAAAACCCTACTGTGACTGGCTTACTTTTTGAAAAAAAAACAATAACTGGGTTCTAATACGACTATGACTGCACCAAGTTTGTTGGTGCCTTACACCCACGGTTCGAATACGACTGCCACTATGCCAAGTTTTTGTGTATTCAACTACGAAGCTAAATGCCACCGAATAAAAACTATAGATTATAAGTTGAAATAAAAATCATTAAATAAAGATGAAAATTATATTTAGTTACATTATAGTACATCACACATTATATACAATTTGATTAACCTAGTTCTCAATAACTGCTAACATTTCCCACTGTTAAAAACAACAATATCGCAACTATTCTCAGACCTGAGTCAATACTATACACGGCCCGACTCTGCACAGTTCTCTTGAGCCTTATCAGGTGTACACAAATTAAAATAAAACTGGTGCAGTCTGTTTAAGATCCCTATCCGACTGTTTACACCTACAGAGGCTCAGTCTCTGGGATAAAGTTCCTTGTAGCAGAAAAATCACTACAACTTTTCCAACATCTTTTTCTCTGGGTTCGTTCTCCTGAGTTCAGCGACTCGACAGCAACAACACCATCACACGAAGAGTAAGAAAAAGCTTGCTACTCTTTTCAGCATACACTATTTATACTTTTTCGCAGTTTATTGTCAGATATTAATTATTATCAAAGGTAATAGCTATTTACATTAAGCTATCCCTTTTAGCAAAACGTCTTTTCTCAAATTATCGTCAAGCGTTTAATTGCGTACATGCACATTCCTTTCCTTCGCAATTAGCCCTTTAAATATTTATTATTTTGTTGATTAGTTTTAAATCATTTAATGTTCTAATCTAAACAATACTAGCCTTTTCTATATTTAAATCCATTAGGTCTTTCCTGCATTATTCACATATCTTTTTATTTTACAGCAATCTTTTTTCATTGCTTTTAATTCACAATATTTTTCTATTTACGTTTCTAATCTTTTTTTCTGGAGTTATAAATCCTAGCTTTATAACGTATGCAAAATGCGGTTACTAAAGTAATATTTTTTCCAAAAGGTAACACTATAATGCACAAAACTATATTTCTTTATTGTAATTAAAAATGAGCTAACCAATTTTTCAAGTATAATATCGTATTTAATATAACAGTATTATATACATTAGAAATACGGTACCTCATTTAATTTGATAACAATTCAAAGACACTAAGCAGTTACACGGAAAGCTTGTATTACTTTTTTTTTTGCTGACTATGTAATTTAGAAATTTATTTTGCGTATAAACTAATTAATATTTATCGTCTCAATTTTAATAATGTAATTCGTTTTGTTTTAATTGTTGCTAGAAGCTATATCATATGTTTTTTCCATTCTCACGGCAGATTAATTTTTTTCTATTCTCCCAAAATGTTTCATTTTCAGGATAGCCAATATGTGTATTTTAAAGGTTGAATTGATTAAAATAAAACTCTGAACTCAAAAAAATAAATAAAAGGTTAATGTCAAAACTAGGTCAAATGTTATATGCAGGAACTACAATTAAAATTGCATCAATTTTATCGTTATCACGAAATGTTTATTGCTGATTTATTTCATTATTCAAAACTTTATTTTATTTAGTTGTTTTATTTCAAGATTGAATAAATAAATCATATTTAATAGAAATGCCAAATGTCGTGAACATTTCTGATTTTTATTTTGTGTTTCTATTTTGGAAGTGCTACGCTTGAATTTTCTTTTAAAAAAAAAAATCATGTAATGATGAAATGGCTCATTTAGTTAATAGTATATTAAAACGTTAAAACAAATTGTCTTAAAAAATAGCAGTCATTGATTGAAGCTCTCCCAGGATTGTTTATTCGCTGCCGTCTGGCTATAAACTTAAGATTTGCGAGGAAAGTTTGAATTCGTGATTTTTATGATGTTTTGTCGGGGTATGTGTTAAAAAATATAATAGAAATATTTATGTTTAAACGGTCTAATTTAAATTTAATAAATGGATTAAGACAGCAAATTAAAGAACATTCGTAACTAAAGATACCCCCCCCCCTTTAACACTAATAAGCTAGATCAGGGTTTCTCAAAAACTTTTATAGTCGAGACTCATTTTAAAAAGTGACCATTTTCCCAGATCCATCTGCTTGTAATACATATTTTAAAGAGAAAAAAGGGAAGGTGAATAAAAAATTACATTTTAGTGCTTCTAATTTTTTTATTGAACACATTGAAAATTAATTATTGTACACATTTCTTAATTACTAAATACATAATGAAATTTATATTTAAAAATTATATTTACACTTATTTATTAAATACCTAATGAGGCGTATGATCAAGATTGGGTTTGTTTTCTATATTTACAGATAGCATCTTTGACATTAACATCGATATTTGTTGCTTTCAGACACAAAGTGTTCGATAATTGCAGTTTATAATTACTATCATTTGCGAAGAAACAACTTCAAGCACATAAGAAGTAGTAAAGAGAAGCAATGTTTTTTAGAGGAACTGTAGAAAGAGTGAGATATGTAGTTTCAATTAACAGCCAAAATTATACTAATTTTTTACAATTAAAAGTTATTTTGAACAGAAATGTCATTGGACAACTCAGTGCAACACTAGAATGGATTTACAATCCATATTTTATTTATTTATTTCATTTCTTTCTGAAATAATATTCAAAATTTTCTTTCAAGAAATCGAATTACGATATTATCATAGAAATTAAGTCATCATTTAGCATTAAATCACTTTTTGTAATAAAAGTTTTCAATGTTTCAAAACAATCAAATTTTTGGCCTTTAATATTTTTTTTCCCCATAAGTAAAGTTTTTTTTTTGACAATGCCTCGAATTTTGCCATATATTGCGAATATATCATCTTCTCATCTTCTGTTTCTTCAAAGTATAAATTTAATTTCTTTAATTATGAAAATATATTCACCAAATTAGGTGAACTTCACAACATAGTTTCCATCATGCAAAGATTTTGCATAACTGTTTTGCTCATTCAAAAACACTGCACTTTCTTTGTGATCTTTCCATAGTAATAGACTTCTGGTATGCAATAGAAGAGAATTGTGGAAACTTCTCAATTCTTCGCATAATTTTTCAAATAAGCATTACTATAGTGCAGGGGTCCCCAACCTTTTTGTACTTAAGAGCACATTCTTTAATACCGGCCAGGTGGCGGGCACCATTTATTTTTTTCAACCAGATTGCGGGCACCATTTATTTTTTCAATGTAAATTTATAGTTGGATATTGTTAATAATACACATAATGTACAAAAAAATATTTATTTCAAAAATAAAATTTTAACATATAATTAATGTTTATATTTTTACCTGAAAGTATAGTATGTCGTACAATTTGATTACAATATAATACAATAATTTATAAGAAATTTTAAAAATTAAATTTATTTGTATCAGATAAATATTTTTTTATCCTGTTTGGATAGCGGCGGGCACACATAAAATGGTCTGTGGGCACCATGGTGCCCGTGGGCATAGGGTTGGGGACTCCTGCTATAGTAAGTTACTTTGTAAGAAATTTACAATTTTCTCAGCAGTATTTAAAGTGTTCTTTGACTCCTCTGATATAGTTTTAGATACTAATAATTGCTCTTTGAATACTGCAATGAGTCCATGGTGCATTTGAATTCAATTTGAGAATGCATGTTACAATACCACTATTTCTTCTATACATGGCCCATACACTGTTCATATGTATACTAACAATTCTTTCAGACTAGCTCCTTCGATTCTACATAAGTATTGAGAGTTTTAAATTTTCACTAGCATCTCTGGTTCACAATATAATAAATCTTAATGCAGCTCATTGTTCCATACGAAATGAATAAAGTCAATCAATTGAAGCAAACTTTATAATCTGTTGATTCATCCAGTTATAAAGAAAAAATCTCACTTCAACTCCACCGATGAGCTAATCTTCTATCCATTCTGACATTTCATCAATTCTTTATGCAATTGTACTATTGGAAAGTGGAATTGATTTTCAATTTTTTTATACATTTTTCACCAAACATTACTAAACAGCATCTTTTATCACTAGAAGCACTCATCAATTGTGTGAATCTTAACAGTTTGTGCAGTTCTCAAACTGATAAAATAAAAGGCATGTTTAGCTTTTTCTTTAATACTAGTAAAATGAGAAAGCATATTTTTGAAAGATTTAGTTCTTTGAGTTTATTTTTTTAAAAAACAAGGCTTGTTCTTTAAATATGTATGTTTGGTTTAAAATGTTGGAGTAGTTTGTTGTGACACATCATCTCATTTGCAATAATTTTACACAGATAACACATTGCAGATGTGGACATTTTTTGTTACTGTTCCACATAAATCCAAATTTTAAGCAATCAGGATCATAATTTCATACTACTTTACTTCCTTTTGATTGAAAACTTGCTGAAATACTTTCATCGTATTTTTTGTTGGTAATTTTTAATTTTGTTAGCAGGTATTCCTTCCTTTTGATTTTCAGTGACTTGTGTTTTCGTCTAATTTTTTTTTTAGCCACTTGTCCATTACTATGGTAAATATAAAAAAAATAATAATGAGAAAAGTGGCTACACAGCAAAGTGAATTATTTAATTTTATTTGCGATTACAAATAATTATCAATATCATCAAACAACTGACATGCAACAATGAATCTAAAAGTGCTATTTTTTTGGCTGAAACATCATATATTTATATTGCAGTGGTGGTAAATTAAGGAAATGTATTTTTTTTCTCATGCGTCATAGCATCAGCCAGGAAGAGAACCTGCTAACCTGGGCCAACTGCTTGTAAAGCAGCTGTCGCTGACCTCTCAACCACCAATGCTTGACAGGAAATGTATTTATGTGCAAGATTTAAAAAGTTTGCTATTACAAAAGAATTTGTGAATGACTGGCATACATGTCCTTATAAATATCACCTTTGTTTTAAATTCTGATTTTTATTGCATTAGAGTTAGTGCACTCAAAAGGACCAGTGATCAGTGGTATATATTTTAGAGTGAGTTCTAAGCATAGCCAGTTATCATCTCCCACCACTTATTTATTGTCATCCACCACCACATATTTAGCATGACCCACTAACAATTGCATCACATCCCAGAAGTGAGTCATGACTCACACTTTGGGCATTACTGAACTAAATAAAGATAATTCATCTCTCTGCAATAAAATAATGTGTGCTATAGAGAATGTTTTATCCCTTATGTATAAAATGCTTAGTAAAGTAGATAGTTGGAGAATTCATGGAGCTTCAATGCCAAAAATATCAGTTTCTATACGTAAAATGCTTAGTAAAATAAAAGCAGAACATTTACTACATAGAGCATTTTATTAGCAAGTAATGAATAGTAACATCATTTCTGTATTAGGAACTTTCAAAACTTAAAAATGAAACCATCAAATTGATCTATCAGAAAAAATGCAGGCAATAATACCAAAGAAATCTAAAAAACTACTTGCAATTTACTACTAGAACTCATTGCCTGCATTTAGAAGAATGAAAAACTTATTGGTTATGCATAATATATTCCCAAGTATGCATTTGCCATGCTAACATGGAAAATACTATTAAAAAGGCTGGAAAAACAATGTATACTTAATTATTAAAAAACTAGTAATGATTACAACTTACCATGAAATCCCATTTACATACATTGAATGGCAAGTGGGAATAAAAAAACATGTCCTAATATATATATATAACGGTTATGATAAAGTTATATATATATATAAACATGTCCTAATATATATATATAACGGTTATGAGAAAGTTAGATAACAAAAATAACAAGAATTTGGGTAAGCAGGTTGGACATATAAACTGCATTAACTGGATGTGAATAAATCTATTGGGTTTAATCCCAATTTGTTTGTATTTTGGAACTTATGCACGTAATTTAATAAAAATTATGTTAGCAGTAACAACAAAGGATATTTACTATTCTGGATGACCAAGCAAATGCATAAACCTGATTATTGTTTTACAATGAGAAATGGAAACAAAAATAATTTTATTATTTCATTCTTTAGAGAAGAGTGTTGTAATGATAGAAACTGAGCTCAACATGGCTTCATTCAATGTCATAATGTCCATACTGATGGCTAATAAAACCAACTATGGAAAAATAAGATATTAGTGACAATGATTTCAATAGTTGGATGTAAGAGTATGCAAAGATGTGCATATGTCCATATAAAAAATAATTTTAAATAGAATGTGATAATGAAAAAAGCTAAAAAATGGAGGCAAAACATTATTTTGGATCATAATTATACAAATTATCTTTTAATTTAATCCTTAATTTATAACCTGTTAATATATATATAATCCTTTATTATGATCAAAGAAATTCATTTATAAATAAATAAATAATATTCATTAAGGCTGTAGCCTCAATCATGTGTGTATGATAGTAGGGACCTCTACAGGTCATTAAACCACAAGCTTACTCTTGGAAGAAAAGAGGGGAACCTTCTTTACTTCAACCTATCGTAATAGATTTCTAACTATAAAATCTTTCCATTGACTCGCTGTAAATCGAAAGATTTCATGAGTATTAATGTGTAGTAAGAAATGTGGACTTAATTAGTGAAGTATTGAATAGCTTCACACTCTCAGATCGAACCGCTTCAGCTTCACCTATTTAAATAGAAAGTAGGTTGAAGTAAAGAAGATTCCCCTCTTTTCTTCCAAGAGTAAGCTTGTGGTTTAATGACCTGTAGAGGTCCCTACTATCATACGCATGTGATTGAGGCTACAGCCTTAATGAATATTATTTACGTAATGAATGTGTGTTTAAATAAATTTATAATTATAAATAAATAAAATAAAATTGCAGTGCATATAATTGTGAATAGGCAAGGGTACTTAATATTGGCATGACAAGGAATATATATAACAAGTTATGCTCTGTATTCTTTTTCTTTTCCGTTCACATTGCTCATCACTGGACATATACATTAAGAAGACAGACTGAGAATAGCCACAAGATTGTAACAGAAAGAACTCTCAGCAAAATAATGAGAAGGCCATAAGTATTTGACAATGTCTGAATGTTCCTCAGATCTTAATAATCATTTCTTAAAGATGATTATATCAGTGCAATTCAGACTCTGAATTCAGTAATCTTTTTTCCAAAGATGATTAGTGATTGTCTACATAAAGAGAGAGAAAACAATGAGATGAAAACCTCCTAAGGCCTATTCATTATCCACCCATGATGAGAGATATCCTTTTGTCTGTCATTAAGCTTAATGAAAGAGCACTATTGAAGAAATAATTAATATTTATAATTATATGTTTCTTTGTAATAATAACATTTACAAGCCTATTATACTGTGGAAACAGAATGGTATGATGGCATAAATAGAATGCAGTCGATTCATATTTGAGAGTAATAAAACTTATTTCATTGTTAGAAACTGTAGAAGACCTTAATCTTGATTGTTTTGTTTAATACTGCATCCATAATATAATTAATATTTAATTTAATTAATTAAGTATATGTTCTTTGTCTATATAATTATCACAAGTAGTTCAATAATTTTTTAAAAAAAAGTAAATTAATATTATATTTTAGCAAAATTCCCAATCTTTTTGTTCTATCTAAAATCCACAAGGACTACATTGCATTAAAACATAATGTTTTAGAAATTCACTTAGTCAGAAGTTAAAATTCTCAGTCCTTTGGTATATATAACTCAGTTGTCTCTCAGGGATTCTATGCATTTTATGAATTAATTAAAAACATGAAATTTAAAAGAATTGACATAATAGTAAGTTTTATTTGTGTGAAAAATTTATTCACAAGTATACATTGTAATAAAAGATTGACTACCGTAAGAAAAAAATTAAATAATAATATTAGTTTGCAAGCCAGATAGTATAATGGAAATTTTAACATTCTGCGCAACATATATTTTCAATATAATATAGAATTCTTCCAACAAGATCAAAGAATGGCTATGGGCTTACCACTGTCACTTCTTATTAGCAACATTTGTATGGGAGAACTTGTAAACACTACTCCATAATTACCCAAAATTTGGTTTCACTATGTTGATATATTTGTTGTTTGGCCACATGATGAGGCACTATTACAAACATTCTGGATACACATCAACAACATATCCTCTTCAATTCCATTTACAATTGAAACAGAGTAAGAAAAAATATTCTTAGATTTTTTGTGACAAGATCTCATAGAAAAATCAAACTACAGTTTACACAAAAAAACCCACACAGGAAAATATTTAGCTTATACATTAATCATAACAAACATAACATGGAATTGTATTAGCCTATGAATTAGAACAAAAGAAGTTTGCTCAGAAACCATTGACTTGAAAAAGAAAATTTGCATAAAAAAAACTTATAAAAAATGTTTATTTATCACCCATTAGTAAAAAAAAATCTTTGATAAACAATAAAACATTCTAAATTAATGTTTGATTTCATCAAATAAAAACTAAAAAATTATGTTTGAAATTGGCAAATATAAAAAAAAAAAAAGAAATACATGATCAGAACAATTTGCTAGTTGAACTTTATTTTTAAAACCCCAAAGGAATTACTATTAATTCATCATAAAACTATGAAATTCTCTTATAAAATTTAAAATTGCATTTATAATTGCTAAAATATCACCAAAATTCTAATGTTGTAAAAGTGCTACCAATAGTAATTTTGTTTTTGTCCATTATAACAGTATTTTTTTTTTATCTTTTTAAAAATAAAATATATTTAAATAAAATCTAAGTGTAGCTATACATATTTTTTTAAAAAAATTAATATTATACAAATATTTTGTAAAAATAATCATAAATATCTAAATAAATTATGGAAAATATTTAATTTTTCTTGCATTAATAAACATAGTAAGATAGAATTTGCAAATATTTTCACAAATGTTAAAAAGCCCAAGAACAAATAATCTACCAACCAATAGCTTTGTCAAATTATTTGTAATAGTTTTACTGTATAATATTGACATTTTTAGACCTTTTTAAAATAATAAATTAATGCATATTATATTTCTCATTTCTATTGTCAAACAGTCACAAAAACCAACAAAGTAATATCACAGATAATTACAAAAAAACAAAAACAAACAAAGAGTGGCTGAAAGTACCATAAGCATGATCTCATGTAATATATTTCAGCTTCATGAGAGTATGAATAAATGTGTTTATGTTCTAATGTGAACATTCATTGCATTATATTTTTTGTATAGAATATCAAGTCAGTACAGAAAACATCCTCAAAAGATTAACATGAATGGTCTACGCTCTAGGTAAAAAAGCTTCTTGAGCTCTTGAATGACTTTGAAGAATTTTTGAGAAAGGG
This sequence comes from Epiperipatus broadwayi, assembly GCA_028023455.1. Taxonomy (NCBI): domain Eukaryota; kingdom Metazoa; phylum Onychophora; class Udeonychophora; order Euonychophora; family Peripatidae; genus Epiperipatus; species Epiperipatus broadwayi. Next base: position 2,451,751 of record JAQFVV010000080.1, on the reverse strand, counting down.
AGTGCCAATCACAGCATAATTTATTTTAAAATGGTCAGAAATAAAACTGATAAGAATAACATGAAAGAATCTTTATGGAAATAGTAATACTCCAGTCATCAAACAATTTCTTGATTATTTATGTCACTAAACTTGAAATGATTCAAATTACAAGTGTTATTAGAATTTTTACAAACTTTAAGCTATCTAGTATTGAATGGCAGAGGTTAACAGCATAAAAATAGCATTAGTTAGATAGGAGACATTAGTTGTTATTTTGATTATCAACAAAATCCATCAGAAGTGCAAACTTATTACATAACAGATATCTTTAGCAAAAGTAAGGTGACCACAGCTTAGTTAAGCACAAGAATGGTAAATTGGTTTAATTTACATTCAGGCTATACTTTTTTAGCTGAAATTTAAACATAGACAATTAATTCAGCATGCTGATGCACTTTTAGAGTGCTAAATAAAGCAGAATCTGGATTAACTGAAACAATAACATTATATCAGCTAACTAAAAATCCAATCGAAATATTAATTAAGGCTTACCAGAAATATTAAATTTTTTTAAAATCTTATTAAAAAATTATTCCATTAGCTTCTTTGGAATGTAAGAGAATAATTATTTGTACATAAACTCTATTATCTATTATAATACAGTGATCTTTTAGTTAAATATATTTTAAACTTTACTTGGGATTATTATATATTTTTCTTATATATATATATATATAAGTATATATATTTTTCTTATATATATATATATATAAGTGTAAGCAAGGCTAAATGGGTTTGTAATTAATCATTAAAAACCAATCCTTAGACAACAGTTTGAATAGTTGATTGCTATTGCCATTGAGATTGTCTAAATGTTGGCTGGCTTTTAATGATATATATATACACTGATCCATATGACTATTCTACTTGTTTTCACACAGCATTGGCCAATTTACTATGAAATGAGTTGAGTGGTAACAATATAAAGAAGTTGGGAAAAAGAAATAAAATGAGAAATCAATGATTGTTTGTTTTACACAATACTTCCTACATAACGCTATTATTTTCTAAATAAACAGATGTTTAATTAATTAATAAATTTAATGAGCAATTTGAGCATGAAATTAATAATATGCAGCAAATAAGCTTAAACATTTTATGTTGAACACTAATGTGAAGATAAATTTTAGAAAGTAGCTGCATCATTTTAATGTGTATCTATCTACCTGACACATTTAATGGCAATAAAATAACTATAAATGAACTTGAATAATATTCTATGTTTAAACTGAAAATTTTTTAAACCACCAATTTTAAAATTCCTCATTTCTCAGAAACTTATTTGTTAATCCTTTTTTCAAAACCAACCTGAAATTATTTTCTTATTAATTCTTTTTGTATATAAAAATCCTGTTTTGAATACCTAAGGCAGAGAGTGTGAATATTAATCACTTTCTTATTAACATATGGTCGAATATTGAGGTGGGCGTGCATATTATTTATTACAATGCATTTATTATTTAAAAATGATTGAGTTTAACATTATTTATATATATATATTAATGTTGTGAATTACTTTATTACATGTAGTTTACTTAAATATTTTTATTAAAGTTAAAAAAAAAAAGGAATTTATTTACTTTATTAAATAAAAATGAATTTGTTTAATCCATATAAAAATAATTGGATTGATTAGTATTCACACTTTCTGTCTTAAATATTCAAGATGATCTTCTTTATATACAAAGAGAATCAATTAAAAAATGATTTCATTTTTTTGTTAACATATTGACAAATAAACAAGGCAAAACTCTCCATACAGTACTGCCACCCTGTACCAACCCGAGTAATCAATGGATGCCAGAGGCTTGTGCATAAAATCCCTATCTAATGCCTACTCATCCAATATCTCCAGACTAGTTTCTGGTTTGTGGTTGGCACAGGTGGCACTACTGTATGGAGAGTTTTGCCTTGTTTATACATAAGAAATGGTGGTCATGTGATATTGGCAAATAGAGAAATGGGAATGGTTATTATTTACTATATCAGTATTAATTACTTAAAAATGATTGTGTTTAGCATTGTATACATATATTTTAGCAGAAGGCAAAATAGCCACATATTGAAATTTTTGTCTGAGATGATGACTGTATGGTGACATCATTTATATCATAGTATGTTATTAGATCTCCATGATTATCACACATTAGGCATCCATTTTTATGTACTGGTAATAAATTATAGAAGTAATAATCAACCCCTTGGTCAAACTACAACTTTGATCATTTAATTATATCTCTCTGTATTTTTATAAGATATGATACATAGTAAGTTATTCATTGATAATCAAACAATACAATAAATGACATCAATTCAAACTAAAGTTGATATGTAATATGTAAGCTGTTTATATAGACTAAAAATAGGTCTAATTCAAATATACAACAATATTTTATGATGATTAAAATACTGATGTCATTTAAGATTGATGATAATAATCAAACCAAGTTTCCATTTTTCTTAAAATTCTACAGAAGACTTATACTATGTATACTGACTTTTCTAATTATCATCAATTTATAAAGCAGTATTTAATGGTCAGTTTAAAAATCTTTCATATTGATAGCTTTATATATAATCAAAATCTAATTAATCTGTTCTATAAATACCATTTTCTTATATTACTGATGATAATGATTTTTTTTAACTAAAATTCTTAATTCCTTCCTGTTCACATTCCAACAATGGTTTAGTTTTGAATATGGACTCAAACAAAGATTATTTACCATTAATGATTGTAAGAAACAAACAGACTTAACTAAGAATGTCAACAGATAATAATTTTGTTTTACATAACACAATACTCATGATTATATGTACATATAGATATTTAAAATGAATAGTTAAAGACTAAGGTATCTTCCAGATAAATACTGATTAAATTTTAATTATAATAAGCTCTAAAATTTCATTCTTTAAGATATCTTACAATCAATAATAATAGACAAGAAGCAAAAACATCAATGCCAGTTTGTTTCTAATTTGATTTCTCTCCAATTACTCTTATCAGTTATATTGCTGCCAGAAGTTAAAATTCTTATAATCTCATCTATTTTTATAATTACCTTTTTTAATATTTATTGAATATCCTATTTCTAGAACTTTTATAATCAACTTTTTAATTCACTATTTTTTGAAGATATATAAAAAAGAAAAAAAACTGGTTTAATTGAGACAATATTACAAGATGTTGAAATTCTTTATTTACCACTAACCCACAATCACATGGCCCATTCATTCCTGGTGCCATCATAATTTTATCTACTAAACATCACATGATCACCATGTCTTATGCTTGCTCATAACTGTTATCATAGTTTTGTAGTTAAGTAGAGATAAAAGGTGACTTTTAAAGGGTTGCATTAGATCCTAAGATCTAGGTGCAGTACTCTCAGATTCAAGGCTCCTCACTGATGAAAACCACAACCTAGAAACTAGTCTGGGGATGTTGGATGAGTAGGCATTAGATAGGGATTTTATGCGCAAGCCTTTTGGCATCCATAAATTACTCTGGCTTGCACCGAGTGGCACTGCTATATGGAGAGTTTTGCCTGTTTTAATAATTTTATCTACTAAACTTGTGTTGATTACTCAAAATACTTATATATGTCAAGAAGCTAGATGAATTTTAAAATTAATTATAATGTTCAATACTAAAATAATTCAGCCATTTTTTTTTATAATAACGCTTTGGATTTATATATTTAAATTTTTAAAAAATCTATCATCCACATGTTCCTTGATTTCTTGTCATCAGCCATTAATATTACTATTATTATATCTTTAATAATTGATATCTGTGTTTTGATTATTTGCCTATAATAATCTAGGAATGATATATTTTTCTGATTATACTATATATGTATACTTAGTCTATCGAAGAAATATAGTTTTCACAAGTTTTTATTGTATAGTTAAATTCGTCATTGTTCTAACACTATAACAATGGCATCTGGTTAACCTATGACAAATACTCTTATTTCTAGACATTGTATCCATTATAAAGTTCTGTGATTCTTCTTCTTTGTTTACATTATTAATGTAAACTAATAAATTATTATTCCAATTTATTACTACAATTAATAAAAAAAATGAATGTAAATTGAATTTCTTTTCCTCTAATTGATTTAATCTTTAATATTATTCTTTTACTCTCTTTTAATTATACACAGAAATGATATAAAGAGCACATTACAAGTTATGATATATCTTTACATTATTAAGATGGTAGTATAAATTGTACTGAGTGGACATAAGGGACTTACTACAGATTGTGTTCAAGTGTAATTGCTTGGTTGCAGTATTATATTGCATAGTTTTCTCAATCTGCTCTTAAACATGGAAGGTAATTACCATATATAAATGGGAATTCAGAATAATAATAAGAAATTTATCTTAAGACTTTGATTTTAAGTTCATTTTTAAATCGCAATTTGTGAAATGATTAACCACATTATCTTATCTTTACTATTTGCAATTTAATAAATCCTGTATATTGAATTTGTTAACATTGTCATTACATCATTATTGAATTTCCACCCCTGAAAACCATGAATCCTACATAAATTGACACTCTTTATAAAATAATTATTCCAAACTATTTTTCCTCTAAATTACTTAACAAAATCTGTTATTTAAAAATTAATAATCCAAATTAAAATTTATTTTAAAATAAAATATTTGTCTTTCACTTATAAGTACATATACCGTAAATTTGTGGGTATTTATAAATATTTACTTTTTTGGATACTAGGAGAAGATATTTTTTGATATACACCTGGTTCTTGTTTTATGCAGTAGATAGGTTCCACAGAAAATCTGCATTAAAAAAAATTGCACAAAAATAGACTTAACTTACCTTGAAAAATGGGGGATAGGTTCTGTAATTTTCAGAAATCACTTAAAAGCAATGCAACAAGGAAAAATTACTTTAAAATTTGCATTAAAAAAAGGAAATAAAGTATGATTAATAAAAAATTTTCAAATATTTGAAAAAAATTGATGCAAGACAAACTTTTTTTATTATTTTTATTAACTACAGTACACTATTTAATTTCACATTTTTTCATACATATTTTAATCATTATCACTATTTGATAATATGTATTTCATTTGTGAACTGGTAAGAAATCAGATTTGTCACAAGAGGAAGTACAACTAGTGCCACCTTCAGTCTTGTGCTGTGTTAATGGTTTTTTGTCGAGACTAACCGGTGATTAAACTTTGAACTAATGATCTTACTAATTGTTTATAAAGCTTACGATATCCAGACATATAACTATTTAGCTCTCATTGGAATTTAAGAGGTTGTTCATTGCAGCAAACTTCTCAGATTTCAGCATTTTCTAACATTTTTCGTTGTCTCACACATCAATGGAAAATCTATGATTAAATGATTTTTACTTATCAGAAAATAATAAGTTTGTCTTCATTTGATAGATATTTTTGTTTACTACTGAAATACATTTTAGATGTTCACATTTTGTTTCTATATTAAAAAAATGAGATCACAATGAAAACAAAAAGATTATACATTATCATTAGAAAGATTATTTTCAGTTTACAAAATCAACAAAATCTTCATTATTTATTTTAAATCTAAAAGAGTATTTATTTCTGTTATATTTAACAAAATATGTTTTAAAAGTTTAAAATTTCTGAATATTTATTGTGATATTTGTATACTTGTAAGTATAAATCTATTTTTATTATTTACTCATAAGTATAAGTAGGTTATTTATGTAAAAGCTAAGATTCTAAATAGCTTCAGGCCATATTCACATTAGCTGCTAATAAAACATATTTTTAAAGAAAAAAATTATTTCAAGTCAAAATAAGTTATTAATAATTTAAATTTCTTGATATCTAATAAATATAGTAAAATATGAATTTCTTTATCGCATAAAAAGATATTAAGAAGAAACATGAATCGCATAACTTCAAGATCACATTAAAAAATCCACATAAAATGAAACCTAGGTGTACTTTACTTCTTTTAATATATAATTTAAAAAATGGGCCAATGAGTTTTAAAATTGTGCGATGAAACTTCATCATTCATAGGCAGTTCTTTCTTACCGATTGTTCTCCCTTGCATAATACTATCACATCAGTTTTAGAAATATAGAATAAATACATAAATTACATGCATAAATAAAAAGCTTAAAGAAAAGAAATTAGATAAAAATTGTATCATTTAGAAATAAATAATATTTGATAAAGTATAATGACAGCTATAGGAAATAGGCAAATTTCATTCCAAGGATTTTTTTTTTGTTTCAATGATGATGTGCTAAAAATATGTGAAGAGTTTTGGGGACAATGTTTTAAATTCTGTATCAACAGTGGAGGCTTTTGAAACAAATTACTGCAGCCATTAGCTCCACCTGTATGCTAAAGGGTGTAATAATAATCATTTTTCCATTATTAAATTTAATTTTTGAAAAACTATTCATAGAATCAATATTAAGAGCAATATTCTTCTAAAAATTATTTAAAATTAATACTAACAATACTTAAAAAATATTTTTATGATGTTTAAGATAGAGTAAAATCAGTAAAAATATTTTCTCTCTTTTGCCATTTAGACTCTTCTGAAATAAGTCATATTCTGTTTTTTTAGCCAGCGTTCAATAATAAATTTTGCAATTACAAAAGACATATATAATATTAACCCTATACTCACTTGTGTGATTACTATAACCAATCAATCTTGTTTTGTTTCAAACTTTTATTAAAATTATACATGAATGATCAATAAGTAGAATAAAGATAGTTTTTAATTCCAAATGAATTTTTTTCAGCAGTATTTTCTTATATTCTACTTTAGAGTCATCTATTATTATAAGTTTTGATTACTTAATGGATATCTTCAGCTTAGTTTCTGACTTTTGGCTTTTATCAGTTAAGATTTTGACTTAAAACTGGAAATAATGCACTTAGATATATAATAGCTGCACTTTCAATTATCAATTGATTATTCAAGTTAGATGTTTCTGGAGTAGTCTGAAAAAATATTACTCCTAAAAGTATATGTTAAGAGTAAACAGAGACAGCCATATGATGTTTGTTGGTATAAATTATATTTTTGCTAGCTAAAATATTGATTTATTTAACTCAGTACTTCTGATAGATTGAATTCAATATATGTTTTTTACATAACATATTATCTGTTATAAATCTTAACTGTGGATATTTCCAACAAAATAAGTTAAATCAAATATAATTTAATGGATAATATAGGTATTTTTTACTTATATGCCAAAATCTAGATCATCTTCCTTAAGAATTAGTACAACTTTCAAAAATAATACTAAAATATTATATATATAAAAAAACACTAGCCAAATGTGCCAAATTTATTAGAAATTGACATAGTTTAAATGTAGAAATAATGTTTTAAATATGTGAATTCAGAATCACATCAATCACAACATTCCTCTATGTCAAAGTACTGTTCAAACTAAAATCTTAAATCTAAATTAATGAAATGACAGCCAAAAATATAAAGATACATAACTAGGAAAAATATCTAAATCTAGCAGAGCCCAGTTTGACAACTTTAAAGCAAAATTCAATTTACATAACATGAATGAAATGGGTTTGGAGGGGGGGAGATAAAAATTTTCATAACTAGAATAAAAATGAATAACTAGATTAAAAGATGGAAAATACATAGTCTAACTCTATATCTAAGAGTTTATCAGTTTTATAAGCTAACAGCTGGTATAATAAACTATTTGGGAAAATTTTGGGTAACTCGTAATACATCTGTCAATACTTGTAATGATTATTAAAATCTTGCAGCAAATTCTTAAAATTCTATTTTTCCAAGCCACCCAAATTGTGCTTCTTCTTTTAAATGCAATTGTTTTGTTGAAATGAATAGATTAAAGAATAATCATATTGTTCAAATATTGATATCTGATAATAATCTGCAATGTTTATAACTGTGTTAAATGCTGAAGATATCAATAAGAGCATAAACAAAATAGAAAAATTTTAAAAGCCTTAATATTCTAGATAGAATCAAAACTATCAGAGACACATGAGTAAAGTAAAAAAGAATGAAAGAAATTTATCCCTTTCTTATAGATGATGCTGAAGAATCTGAAAAATAATGAGCAGTCATTTCAAGTAGAGATCAAAGATACCAGAGATCATTTGAATCATATTACTGGCCATTAGTTGATGGAAGATCTTCAGAAGATTGATGAACAAAAAAGATGTCCAATAAACAAAAATTTCAATTGAAGATAGGACTAAATTTTAGTAACTAAATAATTAGAATAAAAAATCATCAAAGTAAAGAGTGCAATTAAATTTGGGGAAATAATGTCAATATTGAAAAAAGTACTATAATAATAGCCTAGAAAACCAAATAACATTACAAAAACTTGTTAAAGAAAGAGTAATTTTTTGAATTTCTTTTCCAAAACCAATATGACAATTACTTATAGGTATTCTTTCCTCTAAGCTTTCATATTTCAAGAAATGATCAACTTTAGCTCTCAGATTTCCATCAAAATCCAGCTTCTAAAAACAGAAATCATCCATTTTCTTCTTATTAATTAATGAATGTAAATTTATGTACACAAAAATAAAAATATTTTTCAAATAAAATTTTATAATTTTTTTTAGTTTTATGTGCTGTATATAATCTGTTTTTATTTTTAGTTCGCTATAATTAAATTTTACAAACAGTAAGTTTTGTTAATTATTTGTTTTTCAATAGTCAAAAATAAATTTCAAGCTAAGTAAAGGTTATATTGTCATTTAACTACTTTTATTTATTACAAATATTCAGATCACTAACTTATTGAAAAAAAAAATTCTAAGTCAAAGAATCATATACAAACTGTAGAAACTCAACAATCATGAATAATCTTGAACTTATTGATGGGATTCCAGTAACATCTAGGAAAAATATATCCTGTTACTTTAATACTGAATCTAGAAAATAAAATCTATTTAGAAATTCATAGGAAGTCCATTATTTATAGTATAATTCTATTGTCATTTAAAATATTTTTTCTTAAATCTCCAGAAAAAACAAATATCTAGATTTGTGACATTTCTAATATGATAATACAATTACTAAATTTGATCTTATACTTTTCTATTTTCTGTTAAGTTGTTCATTTTCAGATATCTGATAGAGAAATATGTGAAAAGATGGAAAATGTCATGCAGTAGAGAATAACAGAACATCCACATGATGATATTTAGTTTGTATATTCAGAAATGTATATTTTTTTTGAACAGAGACATAGTAAAATATGATCGCATTAAGGAAACTGATCCTGAAGTATTTCCATCACAACTCCAAATAGTTCCAATGCGATTTCTTATTCTAGAAATTATATTAATTTTTTTAAAAGACACAAAATATTTAATTTATTTCTAGATAACACAAGATTGGGATTATGTTTGAGTTACGATTTCTCCAATCCCTTGTTTAGATTAAAATTTAAACCTATAATCTTTGTGGGATTAGACATATGTTCTCAGGATTAAAGACAGCATTTTAGTTTTTTTTAAAAAGTTAACAATTATATTTTTTTCTATTTTTGGGAAGGATATTTTTTGTGAAGTCAAGGCAATGCCAAACAGGATCGATGAAATTATTGCTTAGTATTTTTGAAAGATAATTAAATACTAGATGAAAAAGCTAAAACCCATAGAAAACCATTCTACAAAAGATTTATATTTGCTATAATTACTATTTTGATTCACAAAAAGTTTTTATTGGAAAGCATTTATCAAATAAATTATTGGATTTTTTTTTACATTTATTAAGCAATCATAAAATAAATAATATCAATAAATATGAAAACAATCTTTAGTTTATTTTTGAGAACTCTTTTCAGTTACTTAAAAATAGGGCTTTTCCACAGCAGTTTTGGCCTGATCTGCATCCAGCCTGTTTCAGGCAGACGTTTTTCATGATTTTTTTTTTTTTTAAGTAGTTAGGAGACCCATAATAATGACAGTTGGAAAATACGTTTTTGTTAAGTTGGTTTTTAGGTTTATTATGCTTAAAGCTTTCGCTAGTTTTTGAATCTTATGCCAAACTTTTGGAATAGTTTTATTACGAATAATATTAATGAATAGTTTTACTAATCATGCAATGATTTTAGGTTCTATTTTTTTTTTTTTTAGAAATTTATGAAGTATTTGCTTTCGGGACTTACCTGGTTTCAAGCAATCAAAAATCAGTTTATTTTAACAATATTTATTGATTTTAATAGATTTAAATTTAAAAAAAAATTAAATAAATGTTTATATTTCACTGTAATAATAGCTTTTTCTAATTCTATCAATTCGAGTTTAGAATTCTGATATGTGAAATTAAGCAACATCCTTGGAAGTGATAACGGTAGTTCTTGTAAAGCTATTTCTATACCATGACGTCTGTGTAAAAGTGACCTGGGTTTTAGACTCTTGTTATTTGTTTATGAAAAAAAATCAAATGGTTTATAACTCAAGAAGAAACATTAGAGCACTGAAGGTGAGAGAATTTGGTTGTAGTTCAAAGACCTTCAGTTTTTATTATTTTGTTAAATCTATCTTAGAAAAAAGATTTTTTTTACTAATACTTTTTTCAAGATAACCAATATATTAATTTTAATCATCATTCCTTAAATTCCACCTGAGATTAAATAATTTTCAATTATTTTGAATATAAATTACAAGGGTATAAGATTTAATTAATGTCGACTGTTAACATATATATATATTTTAATATTAGTACATCAACAAACAAATAATTGTCTAAATCAAAGATATTCGGTTTAAAACGAATGTGAAGTCAATGATTTTATTAAAGTTTATATTTAATATTATAAAGAAGAAACACATCTCTTGTCATGTGCTTTTACAAATTTACATGCATTCGCCCGTGAACAGCATACACATATGCTAATGGATTTGTAAACGCGCATGACACGGAGGTTTGTTCATTCTTTATAATATTACACACTTAGTCTGTGCTATATAAATAATAGACCATTTATTACCGAAAATACGTAGTATAAAAGAAATGGTAAATCTTCCAAATTGTGATTAATTTTAAAAGGATCATTTTTGATATATTTTGTAAAATGACATTGTTTCTTATTTGAGGAAAAAATAGAAAAAAATAATTGGTGCGTCTTAAAATTGTAGTTTGGAAAATGATAATGAAGATAAATAAGGATAAGATTATAAATATAGAAGAGTTGGTATCAATAAGTAAATAAATTTATTTGGGAATAAAATTAAAAACATAATCAAGTATAGATTGGGTATATTTTATAAGGTAAAAAAAAATATGAAGGAAAGAACTGTGAAAAAAGAGTATAGACATATTTGATTAAGAAGAAGTTAAAAAAAAAAAACGGGAGGTTTCTGGGAGTTATAAATTTTGATTGTAAGTAGGATGCAAGAATAGAAAATCTTTATGAAAAATAATGTAATTGGAGATATTATTAAAGTAACTACATTATTCATTGAATATTAGCCCAAGAATCATTAGTTCTTAAGTTTCAACCATATCATTTATCTTTCATCCCAGCTAAAATACTCAGTGCATAAATAACTTTACAAATAACTTTTGTTACCAATACAGCATTTTATGGTATAAATAAAAAATGAGTAAAATTCAAAAAATTGAATAAAAATTTAATAAGATACTAGAAAATTATAAACATCACATTAAAAGTATATTTTAAAAAAAATATATATTTTTTTAAAAAAAAACAACATATTTTGAAGATATTTTAGAAAAACACAAAAAGAAATGGGGTTGAAAAAATAAAATAAAAATACCACATTTACAGATAAGTTATTTAATGAAAGAGCTAAATATATGAAGATATAAGAATGTGATCTAAAATATCTAGCTTGAGAGATGTATCGTGAGTAAAACTTTACTGCTACTATTAACTACAATGTTGTAGATAGTCAATTATCTAAGGATAAATTTAAAACCATGACATCATTAATATTTTAATATTAAAAGGAAATAGGCCTATGAGTTTGTATATTCAACTTCTACATATGAATTATGTAAGACATACCAGTAAGTAAGTCAGTGATAAATAGGTGAAATCATGTAATTTTAAATTTATACACTTATCTGTTTTATAAACTACTTTTATTTATTAATGTTCATATGTTTTAATAATAGAAAGTAATTCACTATTCAAATTTTAATTTTTTCTTCTTTTCCCCTTAATATGTTTTAATAGAAAGAAAATCATTCTTGTGATTGTTAATTGCATTTCATGTTTTTAGAAGAAAAAAGTTTTAAAAAGAGAGATTTTTTTTCATATATCAGTATAATTTATATTTAGTAATTAATAATGCCTCTGAAAATATTTTAAAATCATTATTATATGTATCCACTTGATCCTATGGACACATAACTTTATAAATCATTTAATAGGCAATTTATATTTGTTAGCAGTTTCAATTGTTTATTCTGCTTGCATCACAGGTATCTGAAATTAAAGGAATCGATGTAGATATATATGTGCATTATATATAACAATCTCAGATATTAATTCACATGTGAAATTCTTATTGTATGTTTTGCCCCCCCCTCCCCTTCATGATTTTATTATTCCCACTTAAGGTCTTTGTAGATGTGTATATTTTGCCTTGGGCAAAGAGACATTCCTTCTCATGATTAGATATATTTTATAGCTGTATAATACAGGTATTTAAGAGATCTATTATCATTTTATATTTTTTAGTGGTCAGAACCAATGTACAGCATATAGACTTAATTTTTGTAATAGCTTGCATGTGTGAGCATGTATAGCATGTATAGTAGATTAGGGCTATATCATTATTGATTGTTTTGTTTAACATAAGTGTGAAATATATATGTGCACACAACTGAATAAATTGATGAGTCATTATCAAATTTGAGGGATTATCTAATAGTATGATATGCATTTTTTTTAAGGGGGGGGGGGAGTAATATTTAAACTACTAACTGGCAAATATATATTACCTGAAAAAAGTTAATTAATATTCAAACCCTGTCATATTGTAATAACTCTAATATTTAAACACATAATTGAATTTTATAATACGCTTTGTTAAATGCTTGCTGTCCATTACAATGTATATATAATAAAATTAAGAATCGGGTAATTAATATAAAATGACCATTTTTCTCATATATTTGATACTGCTTCATCTTAATTTTCTATTTTCAATATCTATTTTCTTAGGGCATATTTTTTAGATTTATTGAAATGAGACACAATTCCCTTTGCATAATCACAATTCTGGTTTAATAAATCCATACTGGCCAATTGTAAAATTATGTGATAATGCTCTATTTTGTTTCTTTGTAGTTGTCTGAAAACTTAGCAGCACTCAAAAATGCAACATATGTAGCTGTCATACTTTTTAGATTTTATTCAATGAAGAGAAATTAATTGGCATTCCATGTGTATATTGTGAACAAAAATGCATATACTTTCACTTTCTATAAAAACCAACGACTTTGGATATATTGTTTGTTGCAATGTCATCTACTTAGAAGCAGAGACCAGTGTGTGTTTTGGAGAAAAATCCCAGCATCTGACACCATTTATTACTCTAGCTTGCTGTGTGTGGCAATATATATATATATATATAGTGAGTTTTGCCTGTTTTAACTTTTTTAAAATACTAATTTTATGAATCATGAGAGGAAAAAAGAAAAGATAATTTTTTAATAGCTAGAATTGCTAATTGTGCTGTATTAAGAACTAATAAGAAAAGTGAATATAGAAAAATATAAATTTATCAATCGCAAATAGTTTTTTTTTATTTTTAAAAAAGACATTTATAATGAGTATGTGTTTATCACACAGGTTATTTTTTATTATAGGAACATGCTTATGAATTCAATAGATGTTAAACACCACTACGGATCGAAAAACAGTAAATATCATTCATATGTTCAAAAGGAGATATTTTTTTATAATTTCTGTGCTCTCTCCCTCATCTTCTTATTTTCCCATAGGAAGTGATTCCGATACATTTTTGTCTTTTTTCTGTCATTCATCTTCTAGAGCTAAATGTTCGGGGCGATTTTACGGCTCTTGATTACGATTCAAAACATTCTGCGGTTAATTATTATTAATTAATGCTGGAATGGCCTTCGGCTGATTATCAAGGGCAATAAAATAAAAAAGATTGCAAATTTAAAAAACTTTTTTATAATATACAAATGCTTATAAAGATAATTAATTCATCTAAGAAGGAAAAAGAGCATTATTTTTTTAAAATGAACAGCGTATGTTTTTTAAACTTTTTTGAAGATCAGATTAATCGATTACAATAATAAAGTAATACTATTAATAAATTAATGTCCTAGAATGCTAGTCTTTAATAGTGTTATATCTTTTCTTTAATTATATATGTGTATGTATATTGAGGTATGCGCGTAATTGATATCAAAAATTTGATTCATATCAACTAATATTAATAACTACAGTAAATTAAAAGTAAAATGTAATTATTAATTCGACTACGTATTTCATTTATAAATAGAAATATAGTATTAGGATGTAGTATGGGTTAAAATATATTTGTAAAATTATTGCGGCTTTTTATATTTCAGAGCAAATAGTTTTATAACAATGAGCGTACAATGTAAAAGGAAATACAGTATTTAAGAAAATGTAGAAAACTTGATTATTGAAAAAATTAATGAAGCGTAAATAAACAGGTTTAATATGTAGACCAGCATGTGTTGAAGTCAAGCTTATTTTCAACACATAAAAATATCCCGCGAGGCGGCTCACGGTTACTTTATTTGTTAAGTTAAAAAAATGGAATTTGATGATATTTTTGGATATATATCAACCTTCGGTTTATATCAGAAGCGTATTGTTTATATTTATTGTCTCCCGTTATGCCTTGCCAGTGGTTTTCATATGTTTAACGCCGTATTTATGTCCAACACTCCTAACTTTTGGTGCCGTTATGATGAGCTAATAAATAAAACCATAGATATTCAAAAAAATATAAGTTTATTTACCTCTTCTGAGAATGATGTAGATTCTAAATGTTTTAAAAACAAGTTAAATTATAATGAAACTTGCAAATCTTGGGAATACGAAAACTCTGATGATGAGTCTACAATAATATCAGATGTAAGTATAAGTTACGTTCGAGTGTATGTGTGCGCATAGATATTTATATATTGTATTTATTACATATTCATGCTGTGATGCAAGAAACAGATGGTCAACTCTTATCGATAATGATTCAAGTATACATGTTTGATCGTAGTATTTTAATTACACACATCCATACACATTCATGGCCTGCGCGGCAGATTGCTTGGAAAATCGTAAACTTAGAAATGTTGCTATACGAGTTTAACTTTTCGCTTATTTTAATTTAATTTACTGAATACATTTTAAAATGTTAAATGATATATAATTTTTCAACATTATTTTTTAAAATACAGTATATTTTGGGGAAGATGTACTTTTATTATATAGTAAGTCCCGGGCAATAATTTATTATTAAATTCTTATGTAATAATTATAAGTCTTAATTTAAAATGCAAATAGATGATACTTTGTTTTTGCAAAGCATAAATGGATTTTAATGTATTATATATAAAAACGTAAAACAGACTTTAGGCCTATAGCAAGAGCAAAGGCATCTCGCAATAGTACTGCAAGGGAATCATTAATGAAGAAAGAATTACTCATCAGGTTTGTCAAGCAGTGAGAATTTAAGAGGGTTTTTCTTTTAAGTTTATTCTCTGGCTAAGAATATCTAAAATATTCATTTACAAGCCAAAATTAAAATGTTAAACTGAATTAGCTAAGAAAAATTCTAAGCTTAGATTGCATAGCATTTAAATTATTCCAAATAAAAAAAAAGGCATAATTATATAGGTACTTTTTGTTACTACTAGTATAATATGGCATATAGTAAGCCAATAATGTATTAAGTTACAACAAAAATAAAAATAAAATGGGTTCAAGGAAATCATCCAGTAGTCTGTGCTATTCTTCAGTAGCAATTTTTTACAGAGTCCAAAAAGTAATATTCTAGATACATAATAACACTTGAGTATTTTGAGAGATACTTGATTCCAGGCTTGTATGTAGTTATATGCATCAAAGTATAATATACGCACTTGTTAAAAAAGATTATAGAGAAGAAAAACGTTTCCAGCAATTGGAGAAAATCTTATACTATAAGACAGATGTTACCTTGTCCTGATTGGTGTATAAGTTATTACAAAAATATTTATTGCTTATACTGACTACAAAATCACTATCAGATATAAAACTGGAAGAGATAAACTTAAGCTCATGTTATTAATTTCAAGAAATCACTTAAGTTGAAGAATAGAAGAACTGTGACTTGACAATATCATTTTTAAAAATAAGTTGACAATTGTCAAATATATGTATGCTTTGTTTGGTGATCAAATTAAATCATCTGTTATTTATGATTTAATGTTTTTATCCAGTATTTTTGTATGAGCACTATCATGCTACAACAATGTATCATCTATGAACTATATTAACACTATTTTATATTTTTAGCAGTATATTAATAGTATTATATAACCTATATTTTTTTCCTGAATAAAAACTTTTTTGCCATCATATCAATAAGATGGTGCCTACCTAATCATTTACTGCTACATTCATAAAAAGTCTGTGCAAAGTATATAGATAGGTATTTTTTATTTTACTCATTCTTCAAATTTTTTTATACTGAGAATGTGCTCAATTGAATTGCAATGATACAGAATTATAAAAGTACTGAATGTTGAATAATGAAACATATCCTATGGCATCATCAAAAATTTTCATCTTCAACTGTTCTGAAAGCTTTGGAAATTAAATGTTGTTTGTATTCTGTTCTATATCTAATGATTTTTTTAATTTGCATTATACATTTTGTTTGCAATAGTTCTAAGTCAAATAATGTTTGTATTATGATTACATGAAACCAAATCAAAAAATATCATAAAAATCTAAATTTGAATAGGATTTGTTTGCAACATACATTTGAACTGCAGTCAAGTAACATATGCATTGTGATTACCTGCAATAAAATTACAAAAAGTATCATAAATATGGGGGTTCAAATAGGGGAGGTTATTACAACTAAAATCAAGCTATTAGAAAATTAAGTGTAAACATTAGAATAAAAAATAAATAAACCTAATGAATTAATTAAAATTATTTCTACATGGATGCATATATATAAAAAAAATTTTAAAAAAAAGTAATAAATATGAAAAATAATATCAACATATATTGCAAATTTTCAATAGGCATAATTTTTATACAATTAGAGTATTTTAAACTCATTAATGTCTAGAGTAGGGAGTGGGATAAGCCTTTGTGGGCAATTCATAATGATATATGACAATAACATTTAAAAAAGAAAACAAAAAAATATTTGAAAGGTGAATTGCACGTTAAGGTGTGCATATATGAAATAATAAGAAAGTTTATACGATATGTGGTATGACAAGTGGTTTCCATTATATAGCACTTTAATTACCAAAAATAAGGATGGATTGTGAAGGCAAATCTTATATTATTTTAAAGAATAATGATGATCAATTAAAAAATGTATCAGATAAAGCTATTTTAATAAAATATGGCATAAATTAACTTCAAGCAAATTGTTAAAATATTAAACAAAGGCCATAAATATGTTTGTAATATTTTTCTGTAATTCAAAATAAATTGACAATTAATTAGCTAAAATAGGTATTATGCATAAAGCAACAGGTAGTACTTAGGTATAAAAGAAAGTTAATTAAAGTAGGTATTTGAAGAACAATAAAAATAAAATTATGTTTGACAAATGAGAGCTACATAAAATGCATTTTTTATTTTTTTTAATATAGAAAAGAATAAAACAGGCAAGAGATCATATTCAAGTATATCGGGATCATCATTAAGATTCTTACCATTCAAAATTAAAGAAATAAAAATTAAAAGAGATGCAAATCAAATTGATATCTTAAGAGTGATTTATACTATCTACAATCTAAAACAAAGAATGTTAACCATGAAAGTACATTTAAGTACTCAACATATCCAACTATGATTTCACGCCAAGACATCTCACAACATAATGTGATAAGTAGCTAATAGAAGAGTGTATTATTCATCACTATTGTGATATTGCTTTTAGGATGTGAATGGTATCATGCTCTTGCCCATCAATTGCAGACACACATTGTCAGTGCTCAAAAATTAATATACTTTGCCAATAGTAAAAACAAAGGAAATTAAGCATTAATAACTGATCTATAGAAAGTCTAAACCAAAAATATTTGAAGACCATTTGAACTTCAGATTAAATATTAACTATTAATCAACCATCAGAATTTGATCCCAAAACTAACTTTGGTACTCATACTTATGACAATCCATCCCACTCAATGATGCAGTTTCCAGGCAAAAGCACAGAAATATGCCATTCACACAGCCAATCTTACAGCCTACAGAATAGTTGTGTTCATATTAGCCATTGCAGGCCTAGATTATGTTGCACTTGGCCCATTAATGTGCTTCGCAACACTATACAAATAGCGCACACTTCACATATCACTACCATACAATGCGAGGGTGTATAGAATTCAACTGGCCATAACTTTTTTAATGTGCATTTGAAGTAATGATCTTACACCCTACCTGACTTACTGTTGCATAGTAATAATTGTAAGCCCATTGCCGCACTTCCCTACACATCTTTGCGGATGAATTTAATTTCAAAAGGGTAGGCCCCAGCACCATTTCAGAGAATTCACGAGAAAAGTCACATTTGTATGGGAATAGCTATGAGACTACTAAAATGGCTGTGGTGAAGCACTATGTGCTGAAATGTATAATGTAATTTTAAAATGTAATTATTTCATTCTATTAAATAATTTTTCGTAAAAAACAGCGAGACAAATCAATCCTAAGGTTGGTTTGATCAAAGTAGTGTATTTATTGGCTGGAAAATATATACTTTATAATTTAATTTGCAAACTATGAAAATATCAAAAACTTTTGGTTTATTTCTTTTCTCTTTTTTTGCATAATGTAGCTTTTTTTTTTTTACTTGTAAAAAGGGAATTTTTTGTAAAGATATAATTTTTTTTTATAGATAGAGTTTTAACCCTGACATAAGATTTTGTAATAATCCAAAGACAGTTAGTTATTTTAGTTCATTTGAGGATTTAAATACATAAAATATTCATCCCTTTGTATTAAACAGATATAACTATATGAATTAGGAAATTTGAGTTAATGTAATTACATGACAACTAGATATACAGAGCTTTGGAATATTCTTTACTATGTGATCAATGATGATGAGTATATTTGATAGTAGTATTTTATGATGAATAAATGTAATGGAAAAATATAGCTTAATAATATAAGACAAAACAAAAATGATATAGTCTAATAAAATTTTTATTTTTTATTATTTTTTATTTTGAAAAGATTCTATCAATATTTTATGGATATATTGGTTCAGCTATCCTCTTTAAATTGAAGAGGATATAGCAAAGTCACTTCATCTTCCCATATGTTGTTATGCCAAATATAACTTAATATCCTGACACTAAGGGTCAAAACTTCCAAGTAATTCATTGATAAAGACTAGAACATAAATACCGAATGATGTTGATTAAATAACATAGATCAGTCACGTCTTGGTGCACTACATAAATATATGTTTTGATGATGTGATAAAGGAAATATAACTTTATTTAGCTGGAGATGGTGCTAGTCGTGAAATGTAATTATTACATTTAAATAATATTAACACTTCCAGCACTGAAACTGTTTATGGACTTTCAAGCAACAATGCTATTTGATTATAAAAAAAACGTAATACTAACAATCATTAAATAAATTATTTTAAGAATTACACAAGATTAATTAATTATTACAGAATTTAAAAGTTTCCTTTTTTTATTTTTTTTTAAAAAAAAAGAAATGCAAAATGCTTTAAAACTTTTTAAAAAATTCTTTTAATAATGATGCACTTATGAGATATTTATTTAATTTTTATATTGACAAAAGATTTTTTTTAAAAAAAAGCAATTGATAAATTAAATTTATATTAAAATGAATGATTAAATTGGCCTGCATATATTGAAATGAATAATGTCTTAGTCATTTCAATGTTGGCCATGGTTGAGAGATGAATTGGTTGTGAAAATTCTAATAAAAATAGCATTCAAAAGATTAAAAAGTTTTTAAAAAATTGTTTCTTATATAAAGTTCTAATAATAAAATAGAATAAATGGTTTAAAATAAAATATTTAGTGTGTGTTAAAATAAATTATTAATCGTAATATTAAATAATGTAGAACTTGTAATAATCATTAAAAATATTCAAATTTAGAAGAAACTGATAATATATATATATTAAAATAAATTATTAATTGTCATATTAAATAATGTAAAAGTTTTAAATTTAAGAGAAACTGATAAAATATATTAGTAGTTTCTTTTATCAAAAACTAAATTGCAAAATAACTGGATTAAAAAAAGATTAAGCTTGTTTAGAAAAGAGATTCAAACACAAGAAAAAAATCAGGCAATTAAAATGTTTTGCAAATTAATCAAAGTGTTTTCAAAAATTTTATAATTAAAATAAAAAGATATTGAAAACAAAAACAAGATCAATAATATTGGAAAACTGGATTAGGGTGTTCAAAAAACAGGCAGAAGTAAACTTATAAAAAGTCATGTTATTTTATAGCAGCCATTCTGAATTCTCACTTTCTTTCAGTAACATTGGACATTCATTATGCTGAGTGAGTAAAAGAGAGAAATACTGTCAGCTGATAATCTGTCCTGGTCATCTGAACATTTGACATATTTTCAAACAAATCTCTAGTTAAAATGAAAAAACAAAACATTTCACATTTCAAAACTAGAGATTGTTAAAGGATATTATGGCCATGTATAGATTGTTTAATATGCTATTGTTAAGAAAACAAACTATAGTTATTTTGTCTTTGTAAGTTTTATGTTTTTTAAAAAAAAACTATTTTAGTCATTTTAAGTTTGAATTTAATACAAACAAGCTATGTTTTATATTATGAATTCTTTAAAAACAGGAAGTGAAAGATTGAAAAAGACTTAAAGTTAATTTTAATGCAGCTGAAGTCAAAAAATATTTAAAAAAGAAAAAAGAAATTTGCTCTGTATTGTATATATTTATGTTAACAATTTGGAAAGAGCATATGCATGTTAACCAAATGTTATTTCTTAAAAATTCTGAGTTAAAAAAATAATAATAGGTGTAATATTCATTTTAAGTGTAAAATATCTAGCATAAAATGTCCAAGTGTTAAATAATGAGGTAATAATTGTTAGTAGTTTTAAAGTAAAGATTTAATTTTATCAATTGGGTTCATTTGTTCATATTTAGCCCCTTTTTGATTGCTAAGGATTAGATTATATGTGTGTATGAGCTTAAATTATATATGACATTGTTTAGTCACTGTTGAATAATTAAAGATATTGCTGTATTTATATGGGAAGTGTCATTTGAAATTTTATTTTATAGATTTAGGGATTGGTCTCAAAACGAACCATCTCTATAGAAGTCAGAGATTTATTAAATCAAGATTTGGACTGAAGTGGCCATTCCCTATAGTTATTATTGAAAAAATAATAGCTATAATTATCCCTTATTAGAGAAATATGTCTATGCTATGAAACTTTTGAGTTAAATAAATGTCTTATGTTTGTGAAATCAACTGTATGCAGAATTGTGTTTTAAATATATTAAAGGTCAGGGGTTAGCTATACAGCAAATGTACTTGATTATAAAACTGTAATAATATTATAAATGTAATGAAGATTAATGTCTAAAATTAATTAAAGAAATCCTAGATACTTACAAATAATTATTGTTTTGCTCCATGCATGTGAACTGAAACAATAATATAACAGATTGTAGAAATGGTTTTATTTTAAAGAAATGAAAGTTATATTTTGAATGACAATTACATTTTGTAATAGAATTATTGCTGTTGTAATGTCTTAATCTTTTGGATGTAACATTGTCTGATCTGCATATTTATTGCATGTCCATTTATTGGAAGTAACATATGTTCTTCATGATCTAGCCAGGTATTGCAAATAGAGGCTATATAGTGATCATCATCATTCTATTAAAAAACATTATATATATGCCAGTCTCTGTCTTGATAATTTATGTCAAGTGGTAACCATATAAACTGAGATAAATGCAAATAATTGAAACAAGTTCTGACCATTACTATATATATATAAATTTGTGAAAGGAAATGACTTTTCACATTTTGTGCTATTAAATTGATATACACTCTTCTGTCAATAAATATTTTGAAAGCATAAGTGGTTCCCTTATGCTTAGAGCCTAATTTTTAAATAAACCAACCCTTACTTGCCATTTTTAAATCGTGACTTGATCTTGCTATTAGCCTGATTTTTAAATTGACAAATTGCTTGCACTAGTTTAGTTTATATATCACAGGGAAGAGAAAGTTTTGCATTTTTAACTTTAATTTTAAGAATATACTTAGCATATACTATATTTAAACAAGAAAATCATTATAATAAAGGGAAATTAAATCTTATATATTTGCAAATAATTGAATTGGAAAATGTAAGTGAACTTGAAATTATAATTATTAGTAAGACAAATTTTCCTGCTTAAATTCAATAGCCTGATTAATAAAGTCTTTCTAATATTATAGATTATTTTTTAATAATGATCATTCTCTATAAATTTTGTGAAATTATGAGCCTACATGATGTATATAATTTTCTAGGCCAATAAAAAGATTTTAATGAATGTTTAAAATATTTCTAATGTAGATCAGTTAATTTTTGATAGAAACATACTGAAGAATACCTATTTGTTCAGAAATGAATGATTAACTTTCCTTTTTTCCCAATTGTTTAACCAATCATGAGCCAATTTATTTTAGTTGTCTTTTAAACAAAAACTCTAGTATTAATTTTGTTTCTGGATTTTAACTACAACTCTCTGTAACTAAAATCATTTTACCTTCAAAATCAATTATCTTCAACTCAACTGAGCCTCAATTTTAACAGACCTTTTTTTTTTTCATGAGTTCATTTTATAAATTTGAGTTTTTGAAAATACATTTATGTTTTAACAAATATTTTTTTATAATCATATTTATATTTTTCAAATTTATTAATTGGTTTATTATCTATTTTATACCATATTATAATCTTTATAAAAAGCTGTTTTCACATTTTTTTCTTTTTAATTAGTTACCTTAAGATGGTATACCAAAAATACATTTCAAAAATACTTCAAAAACAATTTATTTGTCTTCTTTCCAATTAATATTATTTACATATTGAAAAGAATTCTTTCTTCTCATGTTAGCTACAGAATAACTTAGTTATTAAATAGGAATTTAATTAGGTTAAACTTATTAAAAAATTTACATACATGAAATAATTGTGTGATCAAATTTAAGACCTTTTAATAATCATATAAATGTTTAATTTTTATTAAATATAACTATAAAAGAAAAAAAAAGATATTTTTTTCTTTTATAGTTTCATATTTATATATTATTTTTGAAAATAAAAAGCAAGAAGGGATTAAGAACTTTATCTCTGAACACATTAAATTGTTTACTAATTATTGCATGAATATATATATTAAAAATGATTAACTTGAAATAAAAGGTCAGCAAAAACAGAACTGAAAGTTTAATTTTTATATATAAAAAATTTTTAATTAAAAGTATTAAGATTTTTGAAACTATTGTTTTAAAATAAGATGTTCATTTATTTAGAGTCTTTCTGACTATTTATATCATAATATTACTGCTAATATTTTTTCCTTTCAGCTGGAATATATGTAATCTGACAACAATGAATGATAAATACATCAGCTTCAAAGAAACATTATTCTATATGATTGGTTACTTAATCTAGCATGTCACTGACCACGTTTACATTTCCTCTTATTGGTTAAACAATTATGTGATTTAAATTTAGCCACATCATTCTCAGGTTTTAACAGGTTCATAAACTTCAGTAATAAGATAACAGAACTTAATGTCAATGTTGAAGTAATGACTAATTATACATTAAGTTTTATCCAGAATCTATAGTACCAAAAAAGATCAGAATATATTACTATAAAGTAAAATTTACAGAAATAGACAATTATAACAAATTAAAAAAAGATATTTTGGGTAAAAGTGAATAGCATGGAGAAAATAAACTATTAAATCCATAGAGACATGAATACAAATGGCTTCATTGTATGTAACTGAGATTGTGTGTTCAGCTAATACATCTAAAATATTTTGATAAAAAGTAGTAGTGAAATTTTATTAAACTCATCTTAAATAAACCTATAACTATTCAGTACATGTTACCATCTTCTATAAAGAGACTCTATATAACTTTTGTTTTTCAAGCATCATTCCAGACTTCATTATTGATTATTATCATAAAGTTGCTTCTAACAGATGGACTGGATTCATCAAAGGCTATCCTATATTGAAGGTTTTAAGATCATTCCACCTTTGAAACTATAAAAGCCTCCTCAATGTTTATGTCATCATTAAAAAACATTTCAATATTAAAACTGCTATATTAAAGACAGTTCAGTGTATGCCTAAATTTAGATGTCATTCAAGCTATTTTCAATATTGTTTCATTATTATTGCTGCTATTTTATGGTTACTGTATCACCTGAGAGTGTAGTGATAAAATGTGCCATGCCATTTCTATTGTAAAAAGAAAATGCCATTTTTATTTAATCACTTTTAATTATTTTTTTTGGATATATATCTGAAATGTTGATCTTGAAGATTTTAAATACCCATTTAACCAAACAGAATTTAATATAAAATTGAAGAATTACTGTAAACACAGTAACACAGTATGAACATATTGAAAGAATTTTATTTAATGTGTCTAAAAGTTGTTATAATTGAGATTCATCTTGTGCAGATAAGAATTAAAATTGGGTCAATTAATTTTTTTTAACATAACAAATATTTATGACAAAAGTAAAGTTAAGAAAAAGTGGAAATATAAACTTAGTGTTTTCCTGAAAGCTTGCGATGATGCTATTTTAAGTGTACTTATATATTGGACTATTTTCATCATCTAATATTAAGTATTGAATGTCTTTAGTAAAATTAAACTTTATTTAAATTTTACAATTTACATTCAACTCTTAGTAATAGCACACAGGTTAGTACATGCACAACATTTTGAGAAATATTATTCTCATCTCTTCTTCAGGCATTGCTGGCCTAACCAGTGAGAGTATGAGCATTGGAATTAAACCCGGACCCTTAGATTCTTGAATAGTGAATTTTAAGGTAACACTCTAACCACCTAAGCATTACATTAAAATTCAATGTTCAAGAATCTAAAGGTTTAAGTTCAATTCCCATGCTACTATTGTCACTGCTCAGGCAAGCAACATATGAAGAAGAGAGGAGAATAATACCTCTTAAAATGTTGTGCATATACAAACCTGTGGGTTATTACTAACAGTTTAATATAGTTGGAAAAATTAATTAGAGTTTAATTTTTCTAAAGACATTCATGGAAATAGTTACAATATATAAATACAAAATATAAACTTGTTTTATTTAATTTATTAAAATGAATAATAATCAGTTTTGATGATATAAAATATGAATTTTAATATTAAAAATCTAAATATGATGGCAATAAGTGTTATTAGTTTTCTGGCTAAAGGCACAGTGAAGAAATTACATAACAGGACACTTGATCAGGTTATAACATTTGATAATTGTTGGAGGGGTTTGACACTGACTTCCAGTTTCCTAAGTCAATTAATAAACATCTGAATATTTAGAATTATATCAAAAGATTAATGAACTGTTTAAATTATTAAAATACATAAACTCTAAATACTTGATTAAATAATTTTAAACCTGTTCTAACATTATGTAAAAAAAAAAAAAAGCTCCAAGCATTAGTGTTCGGTGTACAAAGATGCTTATATAATAAAGAAGGGTCAAACACAAAATATGTCACAAAGATAATGATTATTTATTAATAGCAAAGATTCAAAATTTTTAACATGTAAAACTAGATATTATAATTTGTCTGCATTTTTTTTGTTGTTATTTTTTATATGGTTATTATAATTATTACATAAAGTAAGCAAAAGATTATATTTGTTTTAGCAATATATTTTAGGATTTTGAGATTATTTTAACTTTATGTCAAACAAAAAGATATATATGTACATAGTCAACTATAAAATATCTGCCTAGCGGAATCAAAAAAAATAAAAAGAAAGACATCTGTGTTTAAGAATTATAACTACTATAAAATCTGCTAATTTTAACAGTCTGATTCAGATTTTTAAAATGTGTTTATTACATTGCATTTAATAATTAAGTATCTACATTTAAATTTTGATTTTTGCCTATTCAACATCATTGACTAATTTTTTACGTAAATACAAACACACCTTGAAAATAGTAAATAATATTTTTTGTATTATAATTATCACTCCAACATTCTTACACAATATAGGAATTGATTTCTATGCAACTTTAACACCTTATGGAGATATAATTATATACATTTGACCAAAGACATAAGTAAAAGGTCTATGATCCCCAAAATGCACATACTTTCATTAAGTGCTTTATGACAAAGTTGTGAGGACAGCACACTTGACAATCATTAATTAAACTGTCAGTATATACTAAACAATGATAAAGATGAATGTAAGAGATTGTGGTCTGGGCCAATTGATGAGTGTTGATCAGTATGAAATGTACATCTTGGGGATTACAGATCTTTTACTCATGTCTCGGTAATATGTATATGATTATATCTCTCCATAAGGTGTTAAAATTGGATAGAAACCAGCCTCTACCTTGCGTGAAAGTGATGTAGTGAAAATTATACTGCAGAAATATTATTTATTATTGAATAATCTCTAATCTAATGAATGACTAATAAAAATTTATTTACTTCTAGAAAATTTTTGTCTTTCAAAAATTAAATAAAAAAACAAACAAGCAAAGCAGTATTACTTATTGCTTCTAGTGAAATAAAACTGACTTTACCTGCTACATAAATCCCCTTCTCAAAGATATTGAAGATAATCTTCCTGGAGTCTATATTCCAATATTAAAAAGAACAGTCAGGTCAATAGCCTACATGGATGATGTTTTGATTATTCTTCCATTAGAATGCCTTAACAATCTATAGGGTGCTGGATAGGTTTACCAGACTTACAGGATTAAAAATAAACCCAATAAAATCATCTACATGGGCAATTTGGTCTGGAAAAAAGATAAAATTTTGATTCCATGCCGACACTCAAAAGTTCCAGGAGTTCTCTATCTTCAAATCTTAGGCTGCAATGTCCAAGGAACAGCAAACTAAGATTCTGCATTCCAAAAAAACACCACTCAAACACTGTCCAAGGTCTACCTGTCCCTTCAAGGTAAGGTAGCCCTACTGAATATGAAAATATTCAGTATCTCATACTACCTTCCAATAATGACTGCAACTAAATCATTCATTAAAGAAATGAATAAATTTTGCTCAAGGCTCTTTTGGAAAGGTCATACAGTCTCTATTAGCATCAGCATAAAAAAATAAAATGAAATGCCACTTCATTTCATTCCAACCATACTATACCAAAAATCTCATTCCTTGATCTACAATTTAATATAGAAATATGGAGACAACCAGATAACAGATATAATACAACCTACAGACAGACCTCCACCTAAAAAAATTTGCTGGCTAGACCAATTAGTAATAACATTGAAAAGACACAATACCAACACAGAAGAGCTTTTCCAAAGTAAAATTAAAATGTGGGATACTCACTATGTCTTAAAACCAGGCATGTACACTATTAAGCCAAAACTTGGACTATCAAACCAAAAACTTATCACATTATTTAAATACTGGGCTCTGGGACTGAAATACACTATACAATTAAAATCAACCTAGAAACTATGCCCATCAATTGGTTTCTCAGGTATAAAAATTCATAACCAAAGTTGAATCAATATGCCCAAATTGTGGTAAAATAGGAGGAAACCTTTGACCATATTATTAAAACATATATGGGTCTGAGAAATATTAAGAGCCTCATACATAAAAATCCAAAGGTTGACTACTACCAAATTTTGGACCTCAAGCAATGCATACGAGAGAGATATCCCTTTCATTAGGCTATCAGTTGTTACAACATACTCCATCTGGCTTGTTAGGTGCCAGAAGCAATATACCCTACCTCAACCAGATAAAGACCATTTCTTTATCCAAATAACCAATAATATTAAAGAAAGGGACAAGACACTAGTCACCAGATTTGTCTTTGAAGAAACATAGAAACTATTTCAAAATCCACAACTAACAGACTATACCAAACAATGACCTGAACACTTATCCACAAGGCCCTTGGACTTTACTCAAGCAATTAATAAACCAATCAATTTTAATATGTAACTTTCACAATGTAATTATACTACCTTAATAAATTATTATTTAGAATAATAAAACTGACTTTGTAAAGAGCCAATAAACATTACATGATCATTATTTCTTATACTTGCTTATAACTGTTATTAAAACATGCAAAACTCTCCATACAGTATCAAAACTCTTATTTTTAGAACTATTTTTATAAAATTAGTGATTCAAATCAGACATCAATCAAATTAATCTATTAAATGGTACATTTAAAAAGTTCACACAATGATTGAGCGCACAGCATTACATTAGGTTGTGAAGTTTCTGTAGTTGACAAAAAGTTATATTGTATTTACCCTGGCACAATTTGCCAATGGGAAAAAAGGCAAGAAGATCCATGAGGATAAGATGAGTGAGTTAAAAGATAAAGATAATAAGGAGAGAGCTCAATCTGTATACACTCACCTGAACAAAAAAGCCAATGTTAGTATGACAGAAAATGGCGGCTCAAACATCCAGCATCCTTCTACTAACACTAACAATATTAAGCTAAAATTAAAAAAAGTAATTAGTAACCCTGATTTAATAAGAAATCCTGAATTTAATACTTACTAAAATGGTGTAGATATGAAAATAATTCCTAAAAAAGCAAGATATGTTACCTCATCCACTGTTGAGACTGCTTATCTTCCAGAGGTTACAAACTTAAATGGTAACATTGAAGTTTGTCAATGCGCTGATTGGAAAGTCATCTCTCGGTGTAAAAAAAGAAAAACCGATAGCCATAATAAAGATATTTCACCTCAAACTTTGATTAATGAAAATCAGCCTAACAATCAGTATGATGTCAGCAATAACACAAAGTTATTAGATGATAAAATTGAATCAAATAAATCAGCCAAAAATTTTAACAAACCCACGCAATTCACTGAACTGAATGATAATTTATCCCATGCTTAACCGTTATCGTGACTACCCTCAAAGCATTCATAAAGTTAAACTCGTATTGGAAATTTTTTTTATTAACTGCATGTCCCCTAATACTTTTATTTTTAGTTTGATAATACAAACTAATGACAAAAATGGTGAGCACATCTTAGAGAGGCCTGATTTAAATGAATATCTAATCTTTTGAGTAATAATGGTTTAATACAAACGATTAAACACACTGCATTCTTCCCAGAAAGAGGCTTTATTTCTATTGAATATTTTAATAATGCATAGAAAGAGCTATCAAAGAGTCAAATAAAAGAGATACAGGGCCATAAGATATATTACGTATCAAAAGATGCTAATTCTTTAGTATTCAGTAGTGTTTTACACACTCCTCCTAACTTTATAAAAGAGATACAGGGCCATAAGATATATTACATACCAAAAGATCCTAATTCTTTAGTATTCAGTAGAGTTTTACATACTCCTCCTAACTTTAATGTCGAATTCTTTAAAATACAGCTAAACAATTATGCCAAAGTAATTACATTGGAAAGAGATATGACCCTTGGTATTTCTTTTCAAATTCCTTCAAACTCATGGAAAGTTGTCCTTAAGCTAAAAAAAGGTATTGTGAAAGATCAAATATCACATAGGTTGTTCAAAGACCAAATGCCTATTTCTATTATATTGAAAGGAAGACCCCCTGTGCTTTAAATGTAACAGGGTTGGTCATATAGCTGCACCATGTGTTACTGGAAATTGTGTTAAAAGCAATAAGTTCAATAGAAGCAATCATTTGTGTGGAATTAATAATAAGACTTGGGCAGACAAAGTAGATAGGAATATTAATAAAAATATTGATAATCATTTTTGTGATGTTGATGACATTGGTGTTAGTCTCATCCAATCTTCTGAGCCTACTGAAGTATCATCTTATGTAAATAGTTATGTTCAAGAAGTTGATGAGGTCTACCATGAGTTTGAGTGTGTTTCCAACAATGTTAATTATGATATAAGTATTGGTGATGAAAGAGAAATCAATAGTGATACCATTATTGAGTGGGTTTATAGCAATACTGATTATAGAATAAATACAAAAGAAGGAGTTGATGTCAATACCATTGACATTAAGAACAACCCTATGATGCTAGATCAGTTCGGTAGTACTTCTGAGTTTAATACCAAAATTGATTATCACAAGGATACAAATGAAAATGATTAATGAAATTATAAGTGATATATTTGTTGATAAAGTGTCAATTAATTCCAGTAATTATGAACAAATCCTTCAGTATATTAACTCTTAATATTAAAGGTTTAAATAGACCAGGTAAAGTTGATAAAATTGTTGACTATTTATCTAAAGAAAAATATGAAATAGTAATTTTAACTGAGACTAAAATTAACCACAATACACCCAGTTATATTATTGATAAATTATCTCAATAAAATATTTTATGTTTTAAATCTAATGATAGAGCCACCCAAGATGCAGCTATTTTAATATATATATATATATATATTGTAACGAGCACAGACGTTCGTTACATTGTTTTTTTTTTATATATATTATTAAACAAGTTAAAATAAAAAGTTCGCATTTAAAAACTTTCTTTAAAAATTAAAAATTGAAATTAAAATATCGTCTTAAACTCTTATATATTAAGTCGCACAGATAATAAAAAATTATTAAAATAAAATTTTTATTAAAGAAAAAGGTATTTTTAAAACTAAATTTTAAAAAAGATTTGGAGATAAAATTATATCTTTAAATTTGTCTTGAAATATATTTTTGATTTGGAAAACAGGGTAATTAATTAGAAATGGAAATGATTGTTAATTAGTTAAATTAAAACCAGCCTTGAGCATTTAAATGTAATAACCTCAGTCAGATAGAAAAAAAAACAATAGAAACTGATTAGCCAATGAAAGAAATCCATTTGGGAAATCGGACCTCAGCGAAAGAATCATCACTCCATGATGCAATGTTAATTCAATCCTTGACATTAATATAAAAAGGACAGGTTTTGGAAACTTGGTGTTAGTGAATGAGAAGTGATTGATTATTGAGATGTAACAGCTAGGTGTTAGTGCTGAGGGTGAAAAAGAGACAGCTTCAATCCTTTCGTTCTGTAAGAAAGGAAGAAAAATGGGCCATCGTTTCTTCATTGAGACAATTACACTAAAAAAAAATAAAAATCTCCAAAGGATAAATAAATCGATCAACCGGATACAAATCTTGACGCTGGGAATTCCTGCAAACCAAGAATATACGAAGATGAACTATTTCAAAACTAAGACTTTAAAATTTATGAACAGTAAATTAAAAACTTTCCAGATTTAAATGATTTCAATATTATTCTATCTGACCAACATTATTTTATTAATTAGTTATAATTTTATTTAATGTATTTAATTTGTAAAATCATTTATTTATTTATTTATTTATTTAATTTTTTCTTTAAGTTTTATTATGATTTCTTTTCCGTTAAATAAATTATAAAAAAATATTAAACTTAAGTCGGGCGGAATGGCTGTATCGATTTGTAAAGATATATTAAGGGAGGGTAATCTTGGGTTGTTATTTCGTAGTTGAATTGGTTCAATGGATTGGATATATTTATGTAATTAGTAGGTGTAATATGAGATCCCTACGGGCAGGATTATAGATATAGCCACACACCCTCTGTTTGCCTATGGATGGGTTTGTAAGTCGGCGACGGCCCATTCCTATGGGTTTTTAGTTTATTGATCTACTTGCCCCGTCCCTTGTGGTCGTTTTCTTGTTGTGAGTGGTGTCCCATGAGGAGCGTGGTAAGAGGGATTTAGAGTAGCAATCAGGCCACCTAATAAAAATAAATAAGGTAAGACCGATTATTCAATTTCAAATATATAGACATTCATAAATAATATACTACTGTATCTAAAAATTATTTATTCTTATATACTTCATATTATAACTGGAAATTTTATTGTTAACTTTTAAACACCAAATATAAAATAAAAAAATAAAAAAAAAAATAAAGGAAGTTACAAATAAAAATAAATAAAAATAAAATAATAAAAGGGAGAAGAAAAATGAAACATTTAAACTGAAATTTTAATTATGTATAATTAGCTTATATTGAAAGTTCACTTCATATATCCTTGCCGTTTGCAGATGGCCAAGTTGAGGTTGTCGATTATTTACCTTTGGATTTATTTTTTAGTGAATTGGTCCTCAATGAGAAACGAGGTTTCTTCCTTTCTTACAGAACGAAAGGATTGAAGCGGCGCTTTCAACCCCTCAGCCTAACACCTGCTGTTACACGTCAAAATCAATCACTTCTCATTCACTAACCACCAAGCTTTCCAAAACCTGCCCTTTTATATAATGTCAGGATTGAATTAACATTGGCTGGGTGTTTCCTCCCAAAGCTTGGCAACTTTTTTTCTACTGACGGGTTATACTTTAAGCTCAGGTTTAATTTAACTAATTAACAACTTTCCTTTCAATAACCTTTTCCAAACAAAAATATTTCAAGACAATTAAAGAATTTACTCCAAACTTTAAAATTTAGTTTTAAAATACCTTTCTTTAATAAATTTATTTTAAAATTTTTATTACTGGCGACTAATATATAAGGTTAAGACGAATTTTAATTTCAATTTTAATTTTAAAGAAAGTTTTAAAGCAACTTTATTTACTGTTTAAAATATATATAAAAAAACAGAACGGCGCTACAATATATATATATATATATATATTCAGAGATTCAAAAAATTCAGTTATTGTATTTACAAACTATATTGTGCTTTCCTTTGTTTATCAGGCCGACTTGCACTATCTGATTGCTGCATATTCTGTAGCTAAGGGTGATGACATTGTAAATATAATCCATAATGTTCAGAATAGGATCTTGCAAAAACCAGGGATTATAATACTGGGTGGTGACCTTAATTGTACATTCTGACTCTTCCTAATGCATTACAAAAAAAATAAAATGAATGAAATTTCACTGTAATCATTGCATGAAAAATATCCAGATAATGCATATACTTTCTTCAATAGCAGATTGTCTTCTCTTGTAAACTTTTTCTTTGTGTCTGGGCACAAGCTCAATGAGTCAACTATTAATACATTGCTGGTTGCTTTTTCAGATCACCCCTGTGTAAAGTTAGTACTTGATAATTATTGTCAAATCAAAAATCAATATAGATTTTCTATTAGGAGAAACATAAAAGATGGTGTTCTATCCTCGATTCACCAATTATCTGTTATCTTGACTATCATTAATTATTATATAAAATGTTCAGGCTTACCATCCTGTATTGCTTGGTTTAAAATTAAAAAAGATCTCTCTAGAATATGTTACAAGAATGCACAGAATATTTTATCAATGAATCAAATGAAAAATAGAATCTCTGAAATTCAAAGAGTTTTACTCAATATTACTAATGTCAGACCTAATTATTAATAAATAAATAATTTACAAGAAGAATACAGCAACTTATATCAACTTATGCATTAAGATGCTCATACAATATGACTCAGGAAATTAATTCTTAATTTGAGTAAATTATCAAAACCCATGATAAACTATGATAGATTATACATCCCACACTCTAGGGGTGTTGCCAATATAACCAAAGATGCCTCTTACATATTTGAAAAGTTAAAAATGAAATTTGGCATAAGCACAGCTTTTGTTGATCAATACAGTAGTATCATAACTTTACAGAAAGAGTATATTTCAAATCAGGATATTCAGTATAAAATTAATATCCTCAAAGTACAATCAATAATGGCAAATGACACAATTCCAGCCTCTGTTTATAAACAACTTGACTATGCTCTCAAATTTGCAATGTGAAGATTTTTTAATCAGTTGTGTTATGAGAGAATTGAGTGGCCCTTTATGAGCAACAGAGTAATTTTTAGCCTCAAAAAGGACAAATTAGTGTGAAGTCCATCAATTAATGAACTGAAACATATTTCCATAGAAAACATTGATTTGAAGATTCTGGATAGAATTCTCTTGAAGAAATTACATCACCTTATCAATTCTAGAATATCTTCTACTCACCATGCCATTAAGGGTAGATGTGCAGTAAATGACATCTTAAAATTCATGAGACTATTAAATATTCCAGGAATTTAAACTTAACCCAATATTATGCTATTCAAATATATTTTAGGGTTGCTTTTGACATAGTCAATTGGTCATATTTGATTCAGTCCCTCTGCCTTTTAATCCCAGATCACATATGGTTGGTGAATGTAGTTGAAAACTATATTAAAAATAGTAGAATCTCTCTTAAAAACTTTATGAGAATATCTGAATTTTTTATCCCTAAGAGGGGTATTCAACAGGGTTCTCCCTTGGTGGCTCTTCTGTTTGCAGTTTATATAGACCCTCTTATTTGTAAGATTGAGAACCTCATTCCTGGCCTTTATCTTCTGCATTTGGGTTTGCAGGTAGTTGTTACAGCTTTCATTGATGATATTATAATATTTCAAAACAGCTATAATATCCAAGTTGTGATGAATATCTTAGAAAATTTTCAGGCTGAAACCGGTTCAGTTATTCAATCAATAAAGTCTGCAGCCTGGCAGTTAGCTACTGGTAAAAAATTGCCATCTAACTTTATGGCTCTCCCATCTGCTTTTTTGGGCATACTATTATATATGTCCAAGACAAAGATGAACTCTTATTTAAATAAATTAATTATTACAAAAATTGAAGATAAAATAAGTAAATTTTTTTACTTAAATTATATGAAATTACAAGAGCATCAATTTTTAATTCCATTGTTTCAGGAATTTTGACATACTATGCACCCTGGGTGTCCCTACATAACAAAACAATACTCAGAATAAAACAGATTGCAAAGAAATATGTCTGGGGTAGAGCTTCAAGATGGATCCCAATTTCAACCTTGCAAATGCCAATAGAAAATGGAAGTCTTGGCCTGATTGATCCAGGGCTATATGTATCTTACATCAAGGCAAGTACATTTATTAACTTATTTAAAAGTCAATTTCTTGGGCCTTTTATTGATCATGATAGCTCCTTTAATGAAATTGGATGTAAGGGAAGATCTTTTATAACCGACCTGTTCATTGCTTATAGGGATCTCCAGGATGATCTAAAGGTGCCCAGTTTGGAAGGTATTAAATATAAAGACTTAATGGAACATTTTAAAAGTCATGACAATGCATGGTTAGATATATATAAAAATGTGTTTAAAAAGTTCCACTTTATATATGCACCCCAATCCTACTTGAAATTTGTTTTCAAATTGATGAATGGCTTGTTTCCAACAACTAAAGTTCTAAATGAAAGGCTACGTATGAACTTGGATCCAATCTGTTTACTATGCAAATCTGGTGGTGAAACTTTCCAACATCTATTCGAAGAATGTTCAGTATTTGGACAGATAAGAGCTAGAGTATTCCACAGAGCAATCATTAACTTAAAACTTCTATTTAATCAATACTTTGAGAAATTTAACCCCCATAATGCAATGGTAACTGTGCAAACCCTTAAATAAGATGCACTATGATATTCGATAAGAAATTCAACTGACTGAGAAAACTCTATAGTGATTGGGAAACTTATTTCAATCAATGTCAGAGATACTTGCCAAGGAAGATGATGACTTGAATCTGGGGTGACCCTGGAATAACTCTATATGAGATTATCAGATAAACATTTGTTTTGAGTAAAAGTTAGAATTCTAGTGAGTGGCTTATTCCTTAGACTAATCAAACATTTTGTTACATGCTTCACCCTTTTGACTTGCATCTGCTTGATGTCATAAGAGTCTCCTTCTATTATATTGTTACAAGTCAACCTCCTTGAGTTGGAGTTAACTGTTTAATGGCCTGGAGCCTTTTTGTCTTAATAGTGGAATATTTCAAATTCTCTGCGTTTTGGTTATCATTTGTTTAACTACTTGTATAAATTGTAAATATTTATGTTATTAATAAAGTTTTTATTATAAATGAAAAAAAAAAAGGTTCACAAATAACCACCTTTAATGAGATATGAAAACTAAATAATCTAATTGCCATTAATATTTGGAATGCTTATTAAACTCTTTCATCGGAATGTAATATCTTCAATGTTTAGTAGTAATGGTTGAAATATAATGTTCTTTTCCACCAAATCCAATCAAAAAATGTATACTCTCCTTTCCCCCTCAAAACTTTTTTTTCCATCACTATATATATATATATATACCTGTTTAAAACATCCAACATTTCAACCACTTTTTTAGTAGTCATTTTTATGGATCTACATACATATTTACATCTTTATAATTATCAATACAATTAAACATAAAATAAAAAATTTTAAAATGCATCTATTATTATTAAAAGCAATAACATTTTCTTTTTATTTATTAATACATCTTTTTTATATATACTACATTAAATATACATCACACTTACTTGCTTCTTTGCTCCCCAGATTATAATGTAGTATATGCAAAAAAATGTATTGATAAATGAAAGGAAAATGTTATTGTTTTTTAATGATAAAAATAGATGCATTTTTATATTTTATTTTTAGTTGTACTGATAATTATAAAGATGTAAACATGTATTTTGTAGATCCTCGAAAACTATAAATAAAGTGGTCGAAACGTTGGATGTTTTAAACAAGTAAATATATATATATGATTATGAAAAAAAAAGTTTTGGGAAAGAAAAAAGGGAAGAATATATATTTTTTGATTAGATTTAGTGAAAAAGAACAGTATGCTGTTGTTAAAAAAGGATTTAATGGCAGTGATAATAAGGGTTGAACTACTTATCTGAGCAAATCAAGACTCTTTGCTCTCTAAATAATAATAGCTAGACATTTGCATAATAATCAATAACTGAAAGACTAACTAAATTGCTTATAAGTCAACTATCTGGAAAAAAAACCCTCACCAAGTCCAGTGCATGGACAACACGAGTTAACACATTATTTAGTTTATTATAAAGCTCTTAATAATACTCATTGGAAAAGCAAAAAATAATCTTCTATTCTATCACCACTCAATACAAAAACTCATTTTTTTATTGTACACACCAGAGGTGTCAAACATTTTGTCTCTTTCTAGGCCACATTGGAAGAAGAGTTGTCTTGGTCACACATTAAATATACAAACATTACTAAAATCTGATAAACAAAAAAGAAAGGTTTATGCATAATTTTTGTGATATATATCCCCACAGATAAGAAAAAAATGATTAAATAATAATCCTAATTAAACAGTGACTGATTCAGAGAATCTTTTAAAATCATTGCGCAGGTGCCAAGTTTGTGATTGCTAATATAGAAAATGTACATATCTAAGTAATTTTTTTAATTGTAAAAGTAAAAAAGGGAAACATTAAACTATTTGGATATTTGAGTGCATATGTACTTTTATTTTAATCACATTGTGATACATAATCACAAAAAGTCTCATATTGTTATAAATGAATTCATGATTTTGCATTAGCCCATATTGTTAGCGATCCTGAGCCACATGTGGCCAACTTTGATCAATCATATACTACCAGTATTGATAAAATGGTTATTATTTTATAATTATCCCCAATAATCTTCAAACAAAGAACTTTACAAGTTAGAAAATCTAATTTTTTTAGTGCAATTGTTTACAAACTAATATAAATATAATATGTTTAAAAATGTCATTTTTACAAAATTTAAATTATATTGTTTTGAAAGACTATGCTATTGAATAGAGAGTTGTATCTATTATGCACATTTAACTATTATCAATTAATGTTAAAATGATATAGTTTTTATTATTATTTTTGTAGATTTTAATGTATGTTGTTACATTCTCTTTTTACAAATTCTTTATACTTTCAGAAATCATACTTTTATTTAGTTTTTCATATTTATTTCAAAAACTTCCTACTAGACATTCTTTTTTTATGATGATGTTCTCAATTTAATAAACCCTTTATGTTATGAATTCTTAACCACAATTTCAAATCACTTTACTGATTTTTTAAAAAACTTTTTGCTTTTTAGTTCTTTCTATGCCATTTTCTTTCATTCTTTGGAATTATTTATGATTTCATTTTTTTATAACTATTCTGTTTAATATTTTTTTTTTACAGTTTTCAATCTGTGAGAAGTTCTTTATGACAATGATATTTTTTTGTATCTCATTCATAAAACAGTACATTTTGAATTATAATTTTATGTAATTTTTTTTGCATCACTTTAAAGCAGTGGTTATCAACTCTTGGTCTGCAGACCAATACCAGTCCATGGTAGACTGGCAGGAAAGTTTGTAATAACAAAATAATAAGGGCTTAAACTTTTAATTAATATAAACAATTTTTATTTATTTTTTCATCTCATTTTTACCCAATTAAAACAAAAGAAACAAAACGAAAACAAAATCTAATCAATCATACATAAATTAATTTGTTTTTCTAATTATCACAGATGCTTATAGGAGGGACAGGGATAGAATTAAATTTTTTATTACTTTTTAAAAAAAAATTCAAAATTAAAAAAAAAAGTTTTTTATTATACAAACTCCACATATATATAAAACTTCATTTTGTATATTTAACATTGTTGTTTTGATCAGTTATAACAATTATATTCATCTAAGGCTAAGCAGTTACATCTTTAAGAAAATTTATCTATAGATTTCTGCCAATTCATGAAACTTTATCCTTATTTTTGCCAGTTTGTGAAACCTTATCCTTATTTTTACCCGTCCGCAGGTGTGAAAAGGTTGAAGACGACTGCGTTAAAGTGATCTAAAAATCAAATCAATTATTTTATCTTGTTTTATTTTGCTCGAATTTTTATTTTAAACTGTCACTTTTAATTATATATATATTGCAAATTTTGATGAATATTTGTAAAATATTTTGTGACTTTCCACAACAAATATTTGATTATTATATAGTTTGATTTCAAGTTAGATAATTTTAATACCTATTAGAATGTATTAATTGACAGATTCAAAATCTATAATGAATCTTCATATACATATTTTGGATTTCTTAAATACTTGCTTGACATAAAATTTGAAAAAGTTATTTAACAAAAACTAATATCCTTGTCTTAAATCTTTGATAGATTTTATTGAAAAAAGTCACTGATTTTTCCATTGTAAGATTAATTTAGTGCTTTTGAATAAATAATTTGTTTCTAGTTTATTTTTATTCAGATAATGCTAGAGTGCAAAGTATTGTGTAAATTATTAACTGACACAATTGATTTTTCTTTCTTTCACTAATTACAATATGTTAAATATATGTTTCAAAAATTAAGTTTTTTTCTTCCAACAATTATATTAAAATGTTCTGAAACTTTTCTTCACTTTTTTTTTTTGTAATTTTTTGTAGTTATTGAATTTCTCTCTTTCTGACATTTCTTTTCCAAAGTATTCTTTTTTGCTTAATTAGTTGCTTTGTAAATCTATTTTGTACATTGATCTTCATAATACTAATTTAATAATTTTTAATTCCTTTTCTTTTCACATTTTTTACAACTCCATTGTATATTATTTTTGTTTTTATTATATTTTATTTGTTTTTGTTTTTCAAATATTACTAATTGGCAATACTTAATCTCTTATACAAACTTTATAGATACCTTTTACTTAGCAATTAATCCATACTGTTTAAACTTCTCATTTTACTTTACATTTTGCTGGATTCTTTATTGCTTTTATTCTTTTTATTTTATTTGAGAAAGAGATACTGATTTTATATAAACCCAATTAATTATGAGGATATATTCAGTTTAATTTTACATAATCTTTTATGCTAGTTGGTATTCTGGATACTTAAAACATATTTTTTTTTATAAAATAAATGACTTCAATATCTATCTATGAGACTTTCCCATTGTTTTTTAAAGTATCATATTTACTGTAGATCGAATCACGTCTACTTGCTTTTTTAATGGCAATTCGTTCGTCTAAAATATTATTCTTAAAGTTTAATTTAGTGTTATTGACAAATGTTTAGTGCAATGATAACTTACAAGACATTTAAAATTGTTAATTCACTATTTAATAATCTTAAATTTATATATATGTAATTTTTTACTTTTTATGTATAATGATGTAGGACCACTTTCTACCCACTTTAGTAGAGAAGTGAAATACTTTTTTATTAAATTCCTGGGTTGTTTTTTTTTTAAAAAAACAAAAACAAAAACAAAACAAGCTATTTTTTTTAAGTGCAAACACTCAGATTTTGCTTAAAGCAGAACGTTTATTTTGCTTTAAAAACTTTTTTTGAAGTCATAAGTTTAAGATTATAGAAAATAACACTGATACACTCAAGCACATATATGCATATCTGTGCTTGAGTGTATCAGTGTTATTAGATAGAGTGGAGAGTGATGTGTCATCTGAAAATCTGTGCTCATATACCTTACATATTACATATACAAACACAGGTATAGAATAAGCCTGTGTTTCAGTTATTACATTGTAGAGATGTCTGCCCATCCTTGCATATGTATTAAATGGATTATGTCCTGTACATGTGGGGTTCAGATTGACCTTAGGTCAACATGGGTGTGATAAGAATCTCGGCCTCAGGGTGGCCTTTGAGCATTCCATCTTCAGATTTTCAATTGGATGGACGGTTAAAGAGTTGGAGTGTGTAGTAGATTGGAGCCTGTCCATTAAAGTATGAAGATTGTCTATCTTAGATTATAGAAAAAAAAAGTCATAAATTGTAAACTTCTAAGTAAAAAAACTAAAATTTTACACCAAAACTTTTGATGATAACAAACATTGAACATAAAAATTTTGGCGGTATTATGTATTAAACCTGCTTTGACAGCAGAATGCGAATCTTTCTCTAGTGTGTGTGTGTGTGTGTGTTTGAGGGGAAGGGTGTTTGCAATGGGACAATGCCATATTTAATAATCACAACTACAACATTCTGCCATCGCAAATATCCTCACCGTCCACTGGAAAAAAATATGGCATTCTATCATTTCAGCAGGAGCCTAATACATAAGCACCCCTTCGTCTTATATGTTTTAATATAGTTTTAAATTTCTATCTCTCTCACCTGTTTATATCCACCTTCACTATCAATAATTCTGAGCTAAGCATTTCTTTATTTAAAATCCAAGAATACTCTCTCCAGAAATTCAATTTTTCTGAGAAAATTATTATATTAGATAAAAGTATATATTAGAATTTTTTTGTCATATACTTTCGCATTCATATTTTTTTGTGGATTATATATATACATTTCTTTATTAGTGGAACCTTGTATGTACATCTACCACATATCAAAGTCTTGTCTTAACGATAATGAATGTCGGAGGATTAGTTGGAGCATTTTTGTTCGGCTATGTTCAAGACAGGTTGTATTTATTATTATTTGTTTGTTAATTTTATAAATTAAACTATTGGTGAATGTTTGAATACAAAAAATATTACAAATAAAATGTAAATATCAAGTAAAATATTGTTCTCGTTAACTGAAAAAAATTCCAATGTCTTGTTTTTAAAAAACTCTAAAAACATTACTTAGTTTTAAAAGTGTAATTTAAACTATTTTTTTTAATATGATTTATAGATAAAATGATCCTTTAATACAAATTAAAAATTATAATAATTTATTTATAAATTCAGTGATAAAATTTGTTGTTTTTTCAGAATAACAGGATTGTGAAATAAAATAGTTCCTTAAAAAATTTTGACAATTTAAAATAAAGTATTTGTTTTGTTTTTCGTTTTAAAAATAATCTTTGTCACAACAAAATTTACAACACTATTATAAAAAATATATATACATCCACCTAACTTTTATTATTTTCAGTAAAACCATTTATTCA
The DNA here is from genome assembly GCA_028023455.1 of Epiperipatus broadwayi. Classification (NCBI taxonomy): domain Eukaryota; kingdom Metazoa; phylum Onychophora; class Udeonychophora; order Euonychophora; family Peripatidae; genus Epiperipatus; species Epiperipatus broadwayi. The sequence goes on along the minus strand of JAQFVV010000080.1, from coordinate 2,409,477 downwards.
TTATATCACATTATAAAATCAGCATATTGTTAATTAGTATAAAAATCTACTTTTATAACTAATTATTGATACCATATTTCTAATAATAAAAATGAAATATAAAATTAATTAAAATGTTTTTTTAAATCTGTGAAATAAAATTGAACATTTCGCATATTTTACAATATCTATAATGAATTAAGCATTGATTTACTTTTTTTTAATTATGAATTTCTAAAAAATATGTATTTATATAGAGATGAAGAGACTCACAATTTGTCACAACCTAGGATTTGAATTTAATAAAAATTTATGAATAAATTTTTAGCTTTATTTTAAGGATCATGACAAGTAATTCTATAGCTAATCAATCCAGCCATCCAAATATTATAAGTTTTGACTAATGTAGTAATTATCCATATATTATACAAAGCTGGATGAACTGCTCACCATCACACATTAAGCAGTGTGGTGAGTTTATTGGCTTTTTACCTGTGAGTTTACAATCAAGAAACACCATGGTCTTTCTCTCAGTTGCCTGATAGTTCTTAACTGAAATATCAGTTGAGTTTTCTTGACTGCAGAATGAATGGAAATGCAAATGAATTTTTTTTCTAATATATATATATACACTCCCAGGAGGTTATAAAGTCACTAGTCTAGGAAATACTTGGTGGCCAAAGACAGAGGATACTAAAAATCTCCTGATTGCAGACCCAAACTACCATTCGATAGTGATCTTTTATTTAGATACTACAACGGTAGATCACATTCCATTAAAGAAAGACTGTAAGATTTGGAAGAATTTTCTAATATTAAATAGAGCATTATTGATCTTTGAGAAGTTAGAACAAAAAATGAAGAGATAACTTTAAAAAAAAAATGAATATGTACTATCCTACAAAAGCACAAACATTGGAAGTACAAATGGAATAAGATTCATTTGGATAAAGTGGCAAGATTAGATATTTAACTTAATAGCAGATATCAAATGCAGATAATTCAGGTTTATGCTCCTACAAGTTCCTATTGTGATGAAGTAAAAAATTTTTATATAGATGTACAAAAGACTTAATCAGACCAAACAACATTTTAAAATTGTCATGGAAGATTTTAATGCTATAATTGATAACAGTTGAAAGATGAAAGTACTGTAGGTAAATTTGGTTACAGTGATAGAAATGAGAGAGGACATAGACTTGTGGAGCATGCAGGGGAAAAATTTTTTTATTATGAATTCTTTTTTTAAGAAAAATGTTCAATGAAATGGACATGCAAGAATCAAATAAAGGTACAGCAGAATTGTATTAAATTTTGACTAACGTTAAAAAATATATTTTCAAAATTGTAATGATCTTAATAAATGCAACACAGAAAGTAATCATTGATTAGTGAGATCTAAAATACATGTTAATGCAATACTAGAGAGGCCGAAATTATTAAGAGAAATAAGAAATAATATTCACAGTTGATATTTCTAATCTTCAGAAACATTCCGGTGACTTTAAATTAGAACTTGCAAATTGTTTTATAATATTAACAGATTTTGAACATTATTCAGATTTGAATGAAATCAATAGGAACATAAATGATACACTTTTAAAAGCTGCAACAAAGATAGCTGGTACAATAAAAGCAGCAATTGACCAGTAAAATTGTTAATGAAACAAGACAATTTATGAAGAAAAGAAGGAGTATAAAATGCATTAAGAAGGATTTTCAAATTTTTTAAAATAGTGTGAAAAAGAGTTGATAATGATATAAGAAAGTATAATTGTGAACTAGCAAGGAAAAGTATAGAAGAGAACAAAAGTATCAAGAATGTAAAACAACATCTTTGTATTAGTAGGAACTATTTCTTCAATAAGAAAAAAAGATGGAACTATTATTAAAAAGGAAGATGACATCATGAAATGTGTAGAAGAATTCTATCAAGAATTTTGTAGTAATAAAGAACAAGGAAAAGTATCTCATACAATTATTATATCTTCTGAAATGAATAGGATTTTAAATGAAGAAGTGAGAAATGCAATTAAATTTATGAAAAAAAGGAAGAAGCTCAGATAATAATGGACTTATAATCAATATCTTAAAAGAAACAGATGAAGAAATAGAATTTTTTTTAGTAACGTTATATACTAAATATTTAAATGATAAAGATGTACCAAATGACTGAAGGAATGCAATATTAATAATCAATCTTTAAAAAGATGATAAAAAGAGATTAGAAATTACAGAACTATCAGTTTTTTATCAGTGCTATACAAAATTTTTACCAAAATAATTACAATTTATCTACAGTGAATTTTGGATGATTTTAACCAAACAAAAGAACCAGCTGTATTTAAAAGTGGTTTTAGTACATTGGATCATATCCATGTATTGAGAGAAGTCATAGAAAAAACTGATAAATATGAGTTGCCATTATGCTTTGGATTTGTAGATTATGAAAAGACATTTGATTCTAAAATTGTCTCTTTACTGATTAAAGCATTGGATCATCAAGGTATAGGCCCAGGATATTCTCATATTCTGAAGAATATTTATAAAAATGCAACAGTAACAATTGGATTACATAATTATACTAAAAAGATTAACATTGAGAAGGTTGTATTACAGGGTGACTTCATATCTCTGAAACTTTTTACAGCAGTTTTGCAAAAAGTACTTTATGGATTAAAATAGGAAGCTAAAGGATTAAAAATATATGTTAGATTATTTAAATAATCTAGATTTTTCAGATGATGTTATTTTTTCAGATAATGCTTCAGAGCTTCAAAAAATATTGCAAGAGTTATCAGATAAAAGTAAGAAAATAGGATTAAAGGTAAATGTTAAAAAAATTAAAAGAATGTTCAATAGATTTTCTCAAATAAGAAAATAAAGATTGATAGTGATGAGTTAGAGAAGTTAATAACTAAAAATTCTTTGCTCAGATTATTGCTACATATGGAGACAAAATGAATGAAATTAATCATAAAATTAAATTTGTTTAGTGTGCTTTTGGTAAAAGTAAAAGGAAATATGCCTATGTGTTTAAAAAGAAAGGTTTTTAATAAATGTGTTTCACTAGTTCTTACTTATAGATCTGAGACTTGGACACTTAACAGAAGGCAATACAGAGACTTCAGACCACTCAAAGAAGTATGGAAAGATGCATGTTAAGAGTAACAAGACAAGATCAGAAATGAAATACATGGGTGAGAAAACATTCAGATGTTACTGACATAATTGAAGGAATTAAGAGACTGAAGTAGAGTTGGGTTGGGCATATTATTAAAAGAGATGATAACAGATGAACAGTTAAAATCTTAAACTGGATTTCAAGAGATTGTAAAAGACCTAGAGAAAGACCACATGTAAAATGGATTCATAAAATAAGAAAGTGTTCTGGGGTTATACGGAGAAGAGAAGCTAATGATCAGAGAAAATGGATTGAACTTGGAGTGATCTTCATTCTGCAGTGGATTGAAAATGGTTGAAAGTGATGATAATGATTGCAGACATTTCAATAGCAGAAATCTATAAAAGTGATAGATTGCCATATACTTTTTTTTTAAAGCTTGAAAAACAATTGATTACAATTTTTATACTAAATATGTCAAGTACCTTTTAACAACGGAAAATTTGTAAATGGTGAATCTTGTTGTAGAGTATACTACTAACTAATGTAATATTTCAACAAAGTTTTTTTTTTTTTTTAATGTTTTTGAATCACTACTATGAACAAAATCATTATTTATTAAAACAAAACCAAATAAAACTACTAAGATATAGCTAATATAAAAGAATCCATTCATATTTTTTTGCAGAAATAAATATAAATATTTTAAAGCCATGATCAATAACTGTATCACCAATGTCTCATATAAATATGATATAGCTTTTATATTATAATCTGCAATATCTATATAAATATTTTATTATGGACACAATTTTTTCTATAGTTTCTATATATATATGAAAAAGAAATAAAGGCTTTGTGGAATCTCATGATTTGCATTCTGAATATGAGAGAAACTTATACATTTTTTAAAACTTCAAGGTTAGCTATAACTTTTATTTTTAATAGTTAACTCATCTAGTCATTTAATAATTAGCTAATATAAATTATCTTCCTGTTCTTAATTAAAGAATTAACCACCGAAAATCAGCCTAATTCTCAACAACAGACATTTGACTAGCTTGGGGAATATTATTTTAATTCAGCTTCCCCATTTTACAGGATTCTATTTCCCACCCTTATTCTTAATAAAAACAAATCTATTCTAAAAAAATATGATGCAATATTCTCTTTTATTTCATTCTTAAAATCTATCTTCAAGCTATTTTTTCTTTATAATTTATTTTTTTAAATTATTAAAACACATGTAACGCTTATTTATATATCTGTGTACGTTTTTACAATATATATGTTGCGAGCGTTATAATATAAAAAACTTTATATATTTACAACTTCGTTAGAATTAGAAAAAATAAAACACTGCATATTGTTAAATATACAATATTGCAATGAATATATCAGATAAAAAAATAAGATATTGTGAAATAATAGTTAGAACATCTCACTATAGGTTAGAGCACTGATGAATAAGTGACCATGTTTTTATTTTACTATTTTAATAATTAATTATAATAAAGATTTGGTAATCCTCAAAATATAATAATATTGACATAAATATATATTTTATTTAACAAATTGTTCTTTGTTATTGCCATGTAAATGTTATATATTTTCAGATTTCAATTAATTGTCTATATATAAGAATTGGATGAAATAATGTTACACATTGTGTCCTCAATAAGATGAAAACACACACGTAACATAAGATATTTCTTGTAATTAATATAAGATAAAATTAGATAACATTAAACAATTTTCTATAAAAAGTGCTTCATGTTTGCTGACATTTAAGAATATTGATCTATCATTTATTGTTGAAAATTATTCTAGGAGATTTGATAACATTTAAATTAAGTGATTGTCTTGACTATAGAAGATCTGAAATATTAGTCTTATATTACAGACAGCAATATATAATCATAGGGCTATTCAAATTAGAAAATTAGTATCTTGAAAAGTGACATTACTATCTGGAACAATATCATACATGTAGTCTATAGATGAGACGAGTCTGTATTGAATAATGGCTGTACTAAGAGAGTACCATGATATGTCATTTCAATTCTTTGTAATTTTATTAACATGTTTTCCTCTTAAAAAATGACAATTATTGATGGATCTAATGTCTGAACCTATCCTGACACTTCTCTGAGGAGTGCCAAAGCATGAAACCATGGTCAGGGGTTTGGGGAGGGGGTTCCTGACAGAGATATTTTAAGTGCTGGCTCTGGCTAAGCATTTATCATAAAGCTTGTAGAGGAATTGGAAATCCTCACTGTTTATAACTTACAAGCTTAAGAGATAGGGTCGTGTGATCTATGAATTGATCTATGACTCTTATTTTGACTATTGATGGATCTCTTTTGGAAATTATTAGATATAAATCTATATTGTGTTTGGTAAAAAAAAAGAATGAATTAACATATATTCAATTACCATGTTTTTTATAATGATCATTCGTATAATAGGCAATGATTTTTTAAATGATAGTTGGTTCTAGAAAATTTTATTTTTCTATGTTTAGTAAATGCAATCGCCATGTTTGAGATTATTAATTTGAAAGTTGTAAATTGTTTAATAGTTTTAATTGGGTACAATGTGATCTCTTTCCAGATACAATATTTCTTATTAAATACTAATGAACTGATGTGATCCAATTTTTATCACATTCTTTGAGTTGAATAAGTAAAATAAATTCATATTTGCACAAGTTGCAAATTGATAGTCCAAAAAGTGATAATTTATCACCTCTTTTAGTTCATACAATTTTAAATTTTTGCCTTAATATTCACTCAATATTAAAATTTTAAAACAAGCCCTATTTCTTAAGTAATATTTTAAATTAATTAAATTTTTAAAAAGTACACCAAGTCTTATTTATTTGTTCATGTTTTTTTTTTTAGTTTATCACTTTGAGCTTTAAAAAAAATTGTCCAACTGCTTTAATCATTTAATATTTTTAATTTTCTTTTATAGTAATTAGTAAAAAAAAAAAATGAAAAATTTTAAATTGCTAAATACATTTTTTTGCTATCTAAATAAAAGTTAATACAAATTGCATAAGGAAGTGTAAAAACAAACAAACAAACAAAAGAGATAAACTTTAATTTCTAAACATTTTTTTAAAAACTAATATTAATATACTTCAGGAAAGGGAGGGGGACTTTTAGTAAATAATCTTTTTATTATAAAGACAATGTACAAAAAAAAATTAAATTTTTAATATAATATGCAGAATATATTGTAAATCCATTTCCAATCTATATTAAAATTAATAATAACTAATTATTTAAAACTTAAATCTATTTCTTTTTTAATTTTCAGTAAATAAGTATTACTACATGACTTTGTTCAATAAAGATTTTAATCAAGAAAACTCAGGAATCAAGAATGACAGATTGTTTTTTTTAAACAAATAATACATTATTATTATTATTATTATTATTATTATTATTATTATTATTATTATTATTATTATTATTATTATTATTATTATTATTATTATTATTATTATTATTATTATTATTATTATTATTATTATTATTATTATTATTATTATTATTATTATTATTATTATTATTATGCTATATGATATCAAAAATAGTTCTAATATGATAGACATTATTATTTTTTTATAAAATTTAACATATTTTTATCATAATTGTACATTATAAATGATTATTTTAATCAAATATTTTGTCTACATTTGTACTTTAAATGGCAATATTTTTTTCTTTACTTGATTATTAAAATTATCTAGCCAAACGTTGGTGGCCTAGTGATTAACAGTTGGCCCGGGTCCGCTTCGCGGTCAACGCATTTGACATGAAAAAAAAAATTATCTACTACTTTAATTAAGATGCAATTAATGTTTATCTTTTTTCAAATCTATATTGTAGTTTAAATGTAAACAAAGAGAGTAAATCACTTTTCCCCAGGCTATGACTTAAATGTTGAACAAAGAAATCAAGAATAGAATGAAATGAATGAATGAAATAAAATGAATCAAATGTATCAAATTCAATAACCTTAAGACAGAACCCTTTTTTAAAGTAACTAGTATGGGCTTGTATATAAGTAGAATATAATTAATTTATATAATGTAAAATACAGTCATTTTAAATGCTGCTGCAGTAAATAATACACACTCTCACCTCAGCACATTATAATAATGTAAAGAAGACCAGTGAGAAAATGATTCATTTTCATATTAACTGAGGTGGGATTGTCTATTGTTTGATTGTATTTAACGTTATTTATATTCGCATTGTGAATTACTTGATTAATCTACATATTTCATTATTTTGGCTATTTGCTGTTCATAATTTTACAAACCAAACAAAGGAATTTTTTATTTATTTTTTATCAAAAAGATTATTATTTTATAAAAGATTTGATTCACTGAATTTTATAATAATATTATTTATTATTCAATCTTGAATTTATAGGTTTGAAAAATAATAGAATACAATTCAGTGAGTAAATTACTATATTTGTAGATACATTTTTATAAAGCAATTAATAAAACAAATAAACATTTAATTTGAATATATGTAAATTAATAAGCCTACTATGTTACAATTTTGTCTTTTTTTTTTATTAAGGAAAATACTCGTCCAATTACAGTATACATTTTTTTGGTATACATTTGTTTAGATTTGTTATACTTATTACAACAATCGTTAATAAATAATTTTTCAAATTAGAAAATATACCCGTTTGATACTTCCTTTGGTGACTTAGCCGGTGATCATTATGCAGTCCATATTTTAATTGACAGCAATCCATTGTTATTCCCCACCTAACTGGGCTATTTATTTTTTAACCTTGAATTAATATTTAATTAGATGCCTAAGGATAGGCTCTTCATCCAGTGGCCTAAGTTGTCCCCAAGTGTCCCTAAAGAGCTTTTCCGGCATTAACAAGAAATCCCTGATACATAGTCCTTCGAATAAATTTTTTACATATCTCCCACAGTTCCTTACTTCCTTGCTTAAAAACAAAATAATTTCTAGTTAACTACACAGTCTCATTCTTGTTGCAGCAAAAATACCACTCATTATAGCATCCTTGATTTTTAGAATTTTCATGTTAGATGGCAGTACTCTGGTTATAATATTTTGTCTAGCAGGACTCAAAAATGGGCAGGCAATAAAAATATGTCCAATAGTTTCATCTGCTATTTTACATAAGCTACATAGTGGTTCTATTTTAAAGAAATTTCTATAATTGACCAAAAAATAATTCATTGGCAAGGCTTTTAAATTAAGTTTTATGATAAAATTAATATGTTTGGCTTCTAAGTAGCAAAATTTTAATTTCCTGATTAGTAATCTGCTCAGCAGTTAATTCAGTAGTGTTTTAATGCATGTATTTGTAAACTTGCCAGTAAGTGTTAGTATTGTTAATGATTGATGTTGTAACTTTGAAGAATTTGTTGGCATATGCTAGCAGCTCCATGGCCTACTTACTTCATATAGGTGGCAGCATATCAGTAGGCTCAACCTCATCCTGTAATGATTCCACTGGCAATCTTGTATTCATTGCCTTAAGCATTGATAGAGATTTCTGAATAAAAAGGTGTTAAGATCATGCAATCCAAGCTTATTCAGGTCTTTCGGTCTCTCCATTTTGGCTAAACTGATGGTTACTCTTTTCCTCTTCCACAAGATGCCAGTACAGAGTGAGTGTATTGCATTCTGAAAGAATCTGGTTGGTTTAAGAAGGGTATGAAGTAATTAATTCGCAGAAGCACCAACATTTTGATCAGTGCCTCCTTATCTGGGAGTGATAAGTAGATCCTTGAGAGAATACTTGCAACCTTTTTTTTCTTTCTATTTTGTCTTTTGAACAGATTTTTTAAAAGATGGTGTGTGTGTGCATGCATGTGGTTGTGCGCTTAGGAAGGAGATATTTATAATCCATGAAGTTTTTTTTTATATGTATCAAATGCATTGATTGGGAAGCAAACCCGGGTCAGCTGCTTGAAAGGCAGCTATTCTAAACGCTAGGCCACCAACACTTGATCTCTAATTCACAAAGTTTTTGCAAACTTTTTAAAAACAGATTTCAAGGAATAAAAAAAATATTACAGATTATTTTGTGATTACATAATAATAAATATAAGTATATCAATAATTTCAATCTCTGTGGTCAAGTTGCAATCTTTAGTGTCTATATAAATATATGACTATAAATAAAGGTGGGATTCCATCATTTTTAAGGCATTCCATCTTTATTGTTAAAAGGGGGTTGCTTTGGCAATAGTTTGAGATTGTTGATTGTTATCTATATTAAGATTGTCTAAGTGTTGACTGGTTTCTAATGGTAACAATATATATATATATAATGTATATATATATGAAGTATATTTTTAGAATTAATATATAAATAAGTTTAATTTTTATTTAAGTTTCTAGCAACATGTAGCTGCTTTAAAAGCAAGGGAGGGTTATAATTGAGAATGTGTGCTAAGAAGTAAATTGTTAATGTTTTTTGATATAATAAGGGTATTAATTTAGAAAAGCTTTGGAGCTAATAATTTGTATAAACTTGTCTTCTAAGCTTGGTTTGTCTTAACATTGGCATATTCTCTAACTAGAATCGGTATTTAATTTTCTTTGTTACTTTTTTTTCTTGCACTTTTTTTAATTGTAACACCTTGGGCTATTTAATTTTTTAAGTTACTTCCCCCCACTTTTTTTAATTGTAGTGCCTTAGGCTATTTAATTTTTTGAAACTGAGTGTTTCTAGTCAATGTCATTTATTGCTTGTATATGCCAGCAGTGTTGTGGTGTTTTAAAATTCAAAATGGCCACCAACGCATACTATATCGGCACCCTAGGATCTTATACTTTCATGAACTGTCTAAGAAATAAAATAAAGTTTCATTTATAAATATTAAAATATTTTTCAATACATTTATTGACTATTTATTTTAGTTTATAAATCAAGTTGTATAATAGCAAAATTTTAATAATATTGCTTGCTTAATCTATACAATATTTATAATTAACAAATTCTAATTCAAAAGTCTGAAATATTATAATAATAATTTTGGTTTGAAAAAAAAAATACATTTTATTCCTATTTGACTTTATATAAATTTTGTAGATAATAGTCTTAACTGTTATGGAAAAAGTTCCTGCAGTACATAAATTTTTTCAAATTAGTATTTTCTTCTTAACAAATATCTAAAAAAGAATATAACTATGACTTTTTACTTCTTTTCTTTTTATTTTGTAATTCAATATGGAGTATAGTTCACTATAAAGGAAAAAATAACAATACTATAAATTAACTCCAGCTTACCATTGTTGGGCAGATTATATTCATAGCAGTAAATAAAATCAAATTTGTAAGTGAAAGAGAAGAAGCAGAAAACAAATATATAATAGGTAATTGATATTTAAATGGTTAGATTTACATATCAATAACACCTATGTGATAAACAAAAAAAAATCATGTGTTGCTTTATTCACACAAGTGGAATATGTAAATCTATCAATTTAAATATCAATACTTTTTATATATTTGTTCTCTGCTTCCTCTTTTTACTTACAAATTTGACTTGATTTAGTGCTATGAATATGACTTGTCTGGTTGAAAGCAGTGTTAAGCTGTAATTAATTTGTAGTATTGTTAATATTTCCTTGGTAGTGAACTATGCTCAGTATTGAATTCATAAAAGAATATATATATATATATATATATATATATATATGAAAATATTGAATTCATATAATAATATATATATATATATATATATATTAAATTGAAGATTTTCATAGGCATCTGGGTGCATCTATGTACATTTTTATAAATATTTTTTTTTCAATTAGTTATACATGAATGTAGCTAGATAATATTTCATTTATATATATATATATAACTTACTAATAACTTTTTTGAAATGTTAAGGAAAGTAAAATAAAATAATTTAATTTTTACTTATATTTTCCAGTGGCTTTAGAATATAAATGCATTTAATTAAATGCTTTTATATTAATTTGTATTATCTGTTTTTCTATTAAGATGTCTACATTTTTGAATTTTTAACAATTAAAAAAATATGGTACCTGATTAGAACTTGCACTTACAACCTTACTTTTCCCAGGAAAAGTCTTTAACAATTGAGCTAACAGTAATATTACATTTGTAGAGTACTTACTTAATTAAAAGTAAATATTTTCTACTAATATCTGAATTATTCTTCTGAAATAATTAATATTTTATAAATATTTTGTAAAAAAAAAAAAAAAATGTGTAAAAAAAGGTTAGAGAAATATGTTTTTTTTTTTCATTTCCAAATTTAAAATAAATACAACTATCAAAATCATTGACAGTAAATACTCTCTTGTGGAAAGAACAAAACACATTTATAACTAAAAAATAAAATTTAAAAAAAGTTTTTAAAATAATACTTTTATATAAATAGCCTACTAAAAAATAAAAAATAAATTAATAATTCATTTTATAAAAGCATTTGAGGTTCAAATAAATTGTAAAAATCAAAAATAGTCTCAATTTTTTTTTATGAAATGCATTATTACTTTATTTTTTACTTTACATAAAAGCATTATTTAAAAAAATATTTTTATAAATATTTTTTTTTCTTCTCAGTTGTTTTATTTAGTCAGTTGAATTATGAGGTAAATGTATTAAATATGTAAGTTTATGATTTTGAAAAATAATTTTTAGAATTGTTTCCATTTTAGAAAATATTTGACTACTAAATAGTAGTAACACAGTTTAATAAAGAATAAAAAAAAATAAATGAACTAACTTATAAACTCTTAGTGAAACAATTTTTTAAAAATATATTACTTAATAGACTTTATGTCTAATAGTTCTGCAGGTATTATCTCTTTGCTTTTGTTCAGATTATCTTTTTAGTAAATATTTTTACCAAATAAAATTTCTTAAATAAAACTTATTCCTATTTTTTTTATAGAATTTTAAAAATATGTTAATAATTTTATTACGAGAAATATAATATAATTTTCTTCTTCATCCTTTTCTTACGTATTGTTTTCTACTTTTATATATCATATCTTTACAACTTTCTTAATCACTATAACAATACTATTTTTATATCAAAACTTTATTCTAACAGTTTAGACTGTCCTGCAGTCATCATCAGAGCTACAATATATAATTATACAATTAATACATTTTATACACATATTCATATATATAATTAAATACACAAATAAAATATATATTTTAACCTGACCATTATAAATAATCATTTCCCTTTTTACTACTTTACTCTTAATTAATTCTATCCACATTTATATTACATATTATTGTCTTTTTATTTATATTTTTAATCAACTTCTAATCTTTTTTTATTTTTATTAAATATTTTATAATCAATTATTAACTTTTTCCACATTACAAATTACTACTAATAATAGTTTGAATATGGAAAAAGTTAAAAGAATGCAGTTGAAGCAAATGATAATAGAGGGACATGTTAAACAAGTATAAAAATTTTGAAAATTTTGTCAGTTGAATTTTGAAAATAGGATTGTAAAGAAGTGAGTAATTTTGTAATGTAAAAAAGTAATTTGTAATGCGGAAAAAATTAATAGTTAATTATAAAATATTTAATAAAAATAAGAAAAGGTTAGAAGATGATTAAAAATATAAGTAAAAAGACAATAATATGTATTAAATAGTAGAATAAAAAAAATTTTTAGAATTAAAATTATAATAAATAATTTTTAAAAATAAAATAAAATAATATTGAATAAATGAGGATAGAATTAATTAAGAGTAAAATAATAAAATGGCAAATGATTATTTATTGTGTATTTAATTATATATATGAATATGTGTAAAAAAATATATTAATTATATATTTGGATATTGTAACTCTAATAATGACTGCATGGCAGTTGAAACTGTTAGAATAAAGTTTTGATATAAAAATAGTATTGTTAAAGTGTTCAATTTAAAAGATTAATTAAATAAAATATCATTAAATATTTTTTACTTATAGAAATTTTTTATTTTTGTTTTTACAACTTATTTTATTATAAATGTTTAATAATCATCAGTAAATGGATAATTTCAGTCAAACAAGATGGGATACTATTCTATTTTATATGAAAATAGACTTGTTTTGGGCAAACCAAAATAAGTTACTACTTTGTAGTTATTTTCACTTTTAATAAAGATCATTTTTAATGAATATTTTATGATATTTTATAGCATTGTAAAATCCTTTTCATTTAAATTTTATTACTGCATTTTAGAATTTACTGCTACATATAAGTATATTTATTAAAATTTTTGGTTACTTAATTCTCTTATTTTTTTCTATGATTCAGTATTTAGTAAAATACAATAAAATCTTCATTTCTTCATGGCTTCTGTTACTTCTGTTTTATTCTTCTGAATGTTAATTCAAGAAAGATAATTTTTATACATATTTTATAATAATAAAATAAAGAAATAAATAATAGAGTTATTTATTTCTAAAAATTCTTCATATGAAGTTCAAACATTAATCATGATAGAGTTGATCTACACTTATGGATTTTCAGCCTTAGAGTTTAACTTTTTATCATTGTGCGAAACATGCAAGACATAATATATAATATAAAAGTATTGCAATGTATATGCAATATATTATGGTAATGTATATATAATATATTTATTTTGATAAATCAAATATTTTAGTAAAAATTAAACAATATGACCAGAGATTGCTAGAAGCAGCTATACAGATTTTTAAAAGGCCCAAAAGTTTGAATGAAAGGTGTGAATTGAAGAAAATTAACATTTGGAAAAAGCTATTGAAGGACAAACTATTTTTTAAAACTTCTCAACCAATAGAATTTAAACATGAGCAAAAAGAAAAAGATAAAAATAACAGTTTTAAATCTCACATGCATTCCTATGATGTGAGAAAGAGAACCTCTGAGAAAGATACTTGTTATTGTACTGAAACATCAGCTACTTAGCCTTTTTTACTACATGAAATATCGCAAAAATAATTGTAATATGAAGTCATAATATATTTATGTGTGTATATATATATTCAGAATAATAAATCAGAAATAATAGCATAAGAAAATATTTTATTATATACTAATTGTCAGAAAAAAAATTGAGTATATTTCACTATTACTTAGTATCTTGCAGATAGCAACTTGTATTATAGTTTATTTGTATGAAATTTTATAATGATGTTTATTTTAGTTATATTGGATTTGTTATTGTGAAAAAATACATTATTAACCTAAGAGTTATTTAAAACAATTTGTTATAAAGCAGAATTTTTTTTTAAATTTTATCGTTTTGTTTAAAAACAATAATATCTATTGATTAGCAAAAACAAATTGTTGCAATTTTAGTTTATTATTCAATCTAAAAATGTTAGATACCTTGTTTTTATTGTTGCCTTAATGAATTATTAAAATAATTATTTATATATATATATAAATTGTTTAGAGCTATTGTGACATTTTATATAAATAAAATTTGGTCCATTTTCTTGCTCATTATTTATTGAAATCGTTTATTTCATTTTATTTTACTAACTAGATTTGGCAGACGACTTTGTTTGGCTTTATGTATTCTAATTCAAGCCATATTTGGAATGCTAACTGCTGTAGCTCCTGAATTTATAAGCTTTTGTATCTTTAGATTTTTTGCATCAATGGAAATTTTGCCTATAATGGAAGTATCTTACACTTTAAGTAAGAATAATTATTTTTAAGGATTAAATTTTATTGCGTTTAGTTCTATCTAAAAATAATCATTTTCCAATATTGTTTTTTAATTGTTTTTTGATCAGGAAGTAACTGAACCTTTCGGTGAGTTATATAATGTAAATAAACTGTCCAAAAGACTGAAGTCATCACCTGTCTCATAGCATTTGTTCTTATATATACTTAGTTTGTTTACATAATTTTAAGTAAAGGAGTGAATTTGATCTATTTATTACATGTATCTATAGAATAAATGATAAGAATTATCATGTTATTTAACTCATTGGAAGCTTCAATTATTTCCTGTTTAGTTACAAATCTGATTTATTTATTATTTACAAATATTAAAATTGAGTTTTCATTTCATACTTAGAGTTTGTTTAAACCAAAACTTGGTTTTGATCCTCTGAATATTTAAATGGGCACTCTTATTTATTCTATAAATATATATAATCTATAGATTGAATTCACTCCCTGATTTAAAATTATGTAAATAAATTAAGCAGAACAAATGCTAAGAAATAGGTGGTATCACCTGTCTTTTTGAAAGTTTATTTGTCATATAACTCATTGGAAGCTTCAATTACTCCCTGTACAGTTACAAATAATCGGTATTATTTATTATTTACACACACACACATATATATATATAATTTTCTTATTGTTTCATTACTAGTCAAAAAGCCTTTAAATAATTCATTGCAGGACAACAGCTTTCATAGAAGAAGAACAAAAAAAAAAACTATTATTTGCTAGACTTGCTAATTTGTAAATGATAAATGATTTTAATTATTTTTCATTTTGTTTTGCCTCTAGTTGAGAATAACAGTATATTCATTTACTGTTCAATATTTTATAGGTAAACTATCTACAAAAGTTATTTTAAGTCTGCTTAAAACATGAATTTTTTTTTTTTTTTAATCGAATCTAAATTTGAACTTTAGATCATCAGTATAGTAAATGGATGTGTTAATCACTATGGCACAATGTGTTTCTTTATATATATATATATATTGTTTTGAGATTAATTCATTGCAACTGACTTTATATAAATGAAGTATTCTTTAACTTCAACACAAGACAATACATTTTAAAGAGAACAGAACTATAATTAAATATATTTTAAGCAGATCATGTTTAAAACAAATGTTATATTAATTAAGTATCTCTCTCCAGTGCTTTTCAAAGCAAGACAGAGTAATCAATGGATGCCAGAAGGCTTGTGCATAAAATCCCCATCTAGTGCTTACTCACCCAACATCATCATGTGATGTTTAAAGGTTTAATTAAATATCATTAAATATTTTTTGTTTATGATTTTTTTTTTAATTATAACAAATCATTTTATTACAAAGGTTGAATAATAGTTAGTAAATTTATAATTTTATCAAAAAAGACAGAAGACTATTTTATCACACATAAAAGTAGATTTGTCTTTAGCAAAGAAAACTCAGTTCTACTTTTTAATAAATGAAGCCTTTTTAAATAAATATTTTATGATACTTTGTAGCAATAGGATAAAATCTTTATTATTAATAGTTTTTATTGCATTTTAAAGTTTTATTGCTATATGTAAGAATACTTCTTAAAAAAAAATTTTTTTTATATAATTTTTTTTTGTTTTCCCCTATGATTCAATATTTAGTAAAATACAATAAATAAAATACTCCAGTTATATAAAGACAATTGCAATGAGTTAATCTCAAAATTACATAAAATATTTAGCATTCTAAATTTTTAATTACTACATATATCATCATGTACAGTGACATATATAAAAATAAAATATTGGGCTTGTTAAGTAGTAAAGCTTGTTAAAACAAAAAGATTGTACTACTTACCTTGCAAAGATAACTAAGGTCCTTATTAGTAAATGTCCAGATTTCTAAATTTAAATTAAGTTCTATTATATATATATATA